>JAPYZD010000260.1:0-48423 GCA_030522725.1 Ichneumoninae sp. B BG-2022a | reverse complement strand
GAAAAGAAAAAAAAAAACGAAAAAAAAAAAAAAAAAAAAACGACATACAAAGTAGAAAACAAAAAAAAAATGCTCTAGTCAATTGTTGATGACGCAACCGGCTTTAATAAACGCCCGGCTCTACTGCCAGTGCCAGTGTACTTTAAATGAAAGGAAATTATTTTACGAGCTGGTTACCTAAGCTACTACAGAGTAACCGTTCGGAGCTGCGGTGTGCGTGGGCTCCAGCACCCGGCGAGCATCATCATCGCCTTGGATGACGTCACTCGAATGATATCACACACAAACATATATATATACACAGTGACGCGATCGTTCGCTGCCGATCGCGAGCGGACGAGCCAGCCTTTTAAATAATGTACAACGCCGCTCGAACCTTTGAAGTCGCAAGTTTAGCATTATCGAGTGTACCTTGAACTTTAGTGTATCGTAAAAAAAAAAAAGGATTCGCACGTCTCTGTCGGGAATTTTTTTACCCGTGCACTCCCCATGTGCTCCGGTAGTTCGGACGAGTACCGGAGTACTCGCGGAGGCGCAAAGTCGAGAGCTAGAGAGACTCGTCGACCTCCGCCCACTTGTTCCGCACAGTGAAAGAGCGAAATAAGAAGTCTGCGCCTCGTGAACCGCCGTGATGCGTCGAGGAGCGAGCGAACCATTAAAGAAAAAAAGGTGCAAAGTTTCAAGGAAAACTGCACGCAACCCGTTGCAGTTAGCCGGCCCAAGATGTGAAACGTCGACTCAGCGAGTCGGGCAATTTCACTTAACGAAAATGGAGAGAAACGTTTTCTAGTACCGAGGATTTAGAAAATTCCCGACGCGAGACCGACCGGGTAGAAGCCGATGCTCGGTCGGCGTCGAATTATCTTCGAACGTTATCGCCGCGGCCCGATCGCCTTATCTGGAAATAAACTCGTGCGGTGTTGATTTTATCAGAGATCAGGAGTTGTAAAAAAAAGGGAGAGCTAAAAAAATACGATAAAAAAGGGGGCGTCGAAGATCGACGATCGATCAAGGTTAAACGACGCGCGAGCGGCGTCGGCGTTGTGCGATGGTCGACGCTTCGGTTGAATTTCCAATGCGAAGGAAAGAGCGCACACAAGTGCACGTACGTTCGCGCGGAAAATCTCCCACACCCACGTACGCTCTTTAACTGGCTAATCGACTCCATCGACAATCGGGCTTCGATGTCACATCTTTCGATGCCGGCAAGTCAAACATGGCGTTACGTCAGCTAACATTCCGTTTTAGACCTTCCGGAATGCATACATATCGACTTTTATCTGTAAACTAGCAGGTTGTTGCGGCTCGGGGCGCTACGTTCAACTAAAGATTTTGTTGACACAGCTAAAAAATTAGATAGTTCAACGATTTGTCTGGTGACTTCACCAAAAATATTTTTGGGTCATTCGAATATTTTGTTGGACCAACTAAATATTTATTTGAACGTCCCTGCCCGAATCTTAGTTGATTCAACTGTACTTTCTTATCAGTGTACGAACTGGGGAATTTGGAAATTGAAAATTTAGATCTTCGGAGATTTAAGCGAAGATACTTTACTTTCGGTTTGAAAATCTCATTTTTCAACCGGAAATGACGAAATACGTCACTTCCGGTTTGAAGATCTCATTTCTCGACGGGGAGTGACGTCACATCGGAAATAAGTCACTTCCGGTTTGAAGATCTCATTTTTTCGACCGGAAGTGATGTCGCACCGGAAGTAAGTCACTTCCGGTTCGAAGTTCTCATTTTTCGACCGTAAGTGACGTCACCCTAAAAGTACGTCGCTGTCGATTTGAAAAATCTCATTTGTCGACCGGAAGTGACGTATTTCCGTTGCGACGTCACTTCCGGTCGAAAAATTAGATGCCCACGCGGGAAGTGATGGATTTCCGGTGTGACGTCACTTCCGGTAGACGAATAAGATTTCCGGATCGTGCCGTGTGCACCGTAGCATAAAGCTTATGCGAGAGGGATAAAAATGCACGAATGAGTACAGCAAGAAGCTGGAATGAATGAAATTCTCTCGAGTCTGACTACCACTTACGTTGAATTTAGAGCAATTACCCAAGTGGCGTCATATACTTAATGCAAGGGGAACGCAGGGGGCCAAACGGTGCAATATACGGCGTTGCCTTTGGACACTGGAGCACCGACGCGGTCGTGGAAGAGCATTGCTACGAGGCGCGGTCGCAAAGAAGAAGGAGGACGGGCGTTAGCGGAATATGAATCACGATGTGAATGACCATCCGTAATCGCGGAAGGTTCAAGTTTACCGAGGAACGTCTTAGTTTCGTTGATCTATCGGAATACGAGAAGATGGTCTCTCGCGGTTTCGTTTACCGAGTGCGAAGTTGATGAAAAAAAAAATGTCAACCAGCCATTCGAATGATCGATAGAGTAACACGAGATCGCGCCGCGAGACGAGTTTACAACCACGGGCTCTCCGCCTAGCGAGAGCTTTATTTTCAACGATAGCGTCACGCTCGACAGCGGTATCTACGGTTTTGTGCCCCGACCGCAAAGTGCGGTACGGAGAAACCGTTGCTGTATAGTTGTGTGTATAGATATACACAGGCCGAGAGAGAAAAAGGGCGAGACCGCCATAGCAATACGAAATGCAAGTGTCCGGCTCGGTGACAAGGCAACCTTTCAGCGAAACCCAGAAGGCGGAGGGAGTTTTCTCGACGCGAACGTGGGAAAACAATGACCCTTTGTTGGACCAAGTGGAATGAAGAGCAAAGAAGGGCCGCGTCACAATGACTTACGTGGGCACTCGCAACTCACGCATCTTTAATTTACGAGGGCGCCGATGACTTTCCTACCCTCGAGGGAAAAGATAAAATTTATTGCAGATCGACGAAAATATCATTTTGTTGCGTTACGCATTTTACATATCGCTGACAATCAAGGAGTAGCTTATATCACTATAGAGTAAAGTCGTTTGAGAATAATTGTACAAATTAATTGACAAATAATAAATAATAATAAAAAACCCAACCTGCCTCCAAACGATAAAAATTGAGTCAATATATGTCAGACTTGGAATGACATTTTTTCGCGAATTTATCGTACTGTTCCAACTGTGCAAAGTCTTGAATAATGAGTCGAAGAAATATATATACATATATATTTTTACTTTGAAAAATATATATGTATATATATATTTTTATATGTATATATATGTATATATATTATATATGTATATATATGTCTTTGAAAAATATATATACATATATATTTTTTCAAAGACAAATAATAGTTGCTCGGAATTTTCTGGTGCGCGGTCAGAGTAATAGAGACACCGACGTTATATCAGGTGTAGTAGGTGGAAAATTGGAAGCGTGCTTGTGCCAAGGTAAGAAGAGCGTGAGACTCTTTCACGCACACAGGACAACTATTGATTTTCCGATGCAGTCAACGCGGCGCCGGTTCCGTATCCGCGAGGAGGTGGCGCGCGTCCACCTCACCTCTCCGCCTACGCCACTACTACGAACGTTTGTCTTCCAGCGAGAAACAAGTCCAGTGAGGGACAAAAAAATAAAACTGCCAGAAGCTAAGCGACGGTACGACGAGACGAACCTCTTCGCTCGAGTTTTATGCCAGCTTCTTTACGTCCTCGTTCTTCTTTCGTTATTGTTAAAACCAGAACTTCAGCAGAAAAAAAAGTTTAAATAAATACATAAAACAAAGGCCGCTTTACACCGTCGATTCCTCGAGCTCTTTTCACTCTCCCTATTTTAATGTCTTTTATTGTTTAATTTTACTTCATATTATTTCGCGAAGTCACCGACCGCGCCGGTGAGAATCGATCGGAGAACGAAAGAATGGTGGAGGCTCCCGAAAACCGTCGGGTCGTCACACCCATGCTCAGGCTTCGCCATGTAAAAAAAAAAACAACTTGGACGAAGTAACGGGAGAGAGAGAAAAGATTGAGCTCGCCCAACAGCGCCGGACGAGTTTTTTCCCAGAGTCTGAGGTCGCTCTGCCGGCCAGAGGTCAATTCTTCATCTCGTTTGTGCTTGACCTTCTCCCACCAAACTCCGGGTAACCGGTAATCCATGATGGCCGCGTAAATTAGCGTCGCCGCAGCGGAGGTCCCGCTTTTCGTTTCTTCTCGATACGTTGGCAAAGTTAAATCATAACCGAGTGCATTAACTGACGAGCGCGATTGTTTGATCGAAGCTAATTTATCTTCCAACTTCGTCGAATTATCGTGGAAAAAAAAAATATTGAATTAGCAAAAAAAGTCGCCAGTTTTAATGCTGGCGAATCAACGGCTCTTCCGTTACCGAATGGGTTCGTGAATGAACACCAATAACAAGACGCCGGGCCGACTTCCAATTAGGTAAGAATGAGAAACAAAATGGACGAGGGAGAAAAAAAATCAAACCGGTTAAATGTCCGCTGGGAGTGAATCGCCGTGGCTTTGTCGCGTTGGGTCCTCTGCGTGTACGAGACGTAGACCGCCGCTACGTCACGTCCGCATTTACGTTAATCTGCCGCGGCGATCCCGGCTCGGATAACGCAACCGAGTTCGCCGTTTACTTTTGAAGAGACCAAAATTCGTCGGGTCGATCGCCGAAGCCTTTCATGATCTCCTAAAGCCCCAACGATTATGCGCCTATTCAGCCACTTGGAAAAAAATAAAATAAAATTTAAAAAATTTTGAAAACACTCGAGACGACTCCACCCTCTAGTACTTGAAAACAGAAGTAGCAATAAAAAATGTTAAATCCGGAAAGCACTCGAAACTGTTCCCTCCACTTTCGAGCTCTCAGAAAAAAATAAAATCAAATTTTTATAATCAAGAAAGCAGTCAAAATATTCTCTCCGCCTACGAGAGGAAAAATTTGAAAAAAATGTATCTCGAAAGCACTCAAAACTATTCGGCGCACGTTTTAAGCACTTAGAAAAAAAAAAAAAAAATTATAATCTAGGAAGCACTCGAAAGCTTTTTTGAACCAAGGATGATGGTTCTGCATAGCCCGAAGTCAACACTGCTGTAACAAGTGGGAATTCGTAGAAAAATAGCAGTCCATTGTTTGTCCAGTGTTCGCCCGGTCGTCGACGACAATATCAATCTTCCGACGGTGTTCGATCTCGTAATCTCGAGTTACGGTTAATTCCGCGGAGAGAAGTTGGTACGATACGTGCCCGGAGACAGGGCGGAAACTCCCTGATTGAAGTTGGCTGCCGGCGCTGAGAGAGACGCAGATGGACGGAGAGACGTGAAACGCGTACGCGAGCGAGCGCGACGAGCGTCGAATGTGGGACAGCGTAGAAAAGGGTGCGTGGCCATGCGTGGCTACGATGATTACGTGCATTATCGCGGAAGGTGCGTCCGCTTCTCCTCGACCGTACCGTAAAATGTGGTACGTACGCGGATGTGCTTGAAGGAAGAGGAAAAAAAATAAGAAAGACAAGACAAGTATGAAAGAAATGAATAAATCTTTTTTTTCGGTAGAAAAACAAAACGATATTTCATTATGTGGAAAGGTCGAAGACGGGACGAGGGAAAAGTTGTGCGAGCTTCGGTGGAGCCTCACAAACTTGGAGGACACAATCCTGAATAAGTAGAGGCAGGCGCACATGTGCATGCATACATTTATCACCACCCTCCACTCCGAAACTTCAAGTGGCAAGGTTCTAAATATAAATTACCGTTCACGACTTCCCTCTTCCATGATAGAACGGGATATTCTTGGAGCCCCGTTCCTGTAGCCCCTACCGGCATGAAACTCTTCCCAGCATCGCGCACTACAATCGAGTCTTGTGGATTACCGCGCGGGTTAGCATGAATTTTAAATTAGAAAAAAAAAAAAAACAGAAAAAAAATCCTTCCATAAAACTAATATTGCCGCCGGAGCCGTTTACTCGAGTTTCCAGAGCGTTGAACGTTCAACGTGAATATTCCCCGCCCGATTGAAAATTGTATAATATTTTACAACAAAAAGAAAATTATTTTCATATCATACATACACCGATATGAAAATTATTTTCATATCGGTGTATGTAATTTTTGGAATATTTATTAATTTTTCAAGTATTTCGGGAGCAATACATTAAAGATTTTTCGAGGAAGAAATATTTTTTTTAAATTTCAACTCGACGCAAAGAAAGAAAGATGATATTTAAAATTTATAGGCGTGTAGGAGAAGGTCGGTGGAGCGACTGCAGCGCTAATAGGCGCTAGACTGGCGCGAGTCTGCCGAGAGAGAACGTTCAATGTTAAATCAAAGATTACATTGTGAAGCCGCTGCGGGCTCGCTTCGAGTTATCGGTACGGCGTTCGTCTCTCGATGGAGAGTTCTCAGTTTATTGGTATCTCGAAGCGGAATCCCTGTATATATCACACAGACGGTTTTATACGTACAGCGACGGTGATACAGACCTGCCTCGTCCTTATAGCGTGGTAGAATCTCGACGATAATGGAAAGTCTGTGCCGACCGAGAGTTTAAAGGCCATCACTGTCGAGTCTCAGCCCGACCGAAAATTCTGACATTACTCATCGGTAATATGAGATAGACGTATTTTTCTCGGTACTAGTTAACGTAATTGCGTTGATAATAAAATTAAAATTAGCACCGAAGGACTTTAGAGCTTAAAGACTGTACGTCATATGTGTACATATATGTCTAGGCGGGAGTAGCTGCGGATGAGTGTCGGGCGTCGGACGCGTCAACGTCAACGCACACCGGCACCGATATTTACTCGGTCTAATGCGACCCACATTTAAAAGCCGTAACGCGAGACGCAACGCTCGCGAATAATCCTCGTGTCATACGAAACCGCGTTTCGTTACGTCAATTTTAACAGACAATGCTGAGGATAGGAAATGTCGTTACGAACGATAAACACTCGGGTTCGCAATAGCCATCACAGCAATTTTCAATCTGTAACAGGCCAATTGCTGTTTCTATTAGGGTAAACAACTCGCTTATTAAGTAACGTAATTTTGTTACGGAAAAATGAACGATTGTTCAAAGCTACGGGCTGAAATCTGCGCGAGGAGGGGGAAATAGGAAAATGTTGATTTATAGATTGTGCAAATAAAACGAAAGCTTTTTTCCGGTAGCAAAAGCGCAAGTTCGAAGAGGTAAAGATTGTGCAACGTTGTAACACTTGCAACAGGAAGACGCCCAGTACGGATAAACCCCGTAATTTATTAATGAATTCTAATCGCGCGCGCGCGCGTGTAAGTCCCACACCGTATTAGTGCGCTGACTGACGTAACAGTAAACAGTATACGCCTTAAAAGAAAAAAAAGATGGCTGTTCGATAATCGTTCCCCCATGGCACAGTCGAGCAGTTGTGTGTAAACTCGTCGCTATCTGTCACGTTTACATTCAGTCCGCTCTACGTTGCAGTAGATTTCTCTCGGTACATTGTCAATCGAGCCCGGCTTCACCTTGGCTCAGATCCAGCCGTCTTTTTTTTAATGTTTGGAACGTATATTAATAGTAAGTAAAACCGTCTATAGGACGTAGGTCGTGCGCTTGTATCTCGCGGGCGCTGATACAAGAAGAAGTCAATCGATTCTATGTTAAGAAAATGATTACCATCCGCCGCCGGGACACTTTTGGCGTCGCGTACGCATATATCATTATCGAAAATATTTGTGCTCGCCCCGATCATTGATAATTATATCCGTGACACATTTGCCGTCCGCGACAAGTGTGCAGCGAGAACCCTGTATGCGACAAAATCGATGCCATATGAAACAAGTTTTTTTTTTCTTTACATTGTTATGGATTAGGACAATGGTAAAACTTGAATAGAGGGGAGCCCGAATTAGGTCACCGGCGGACAGGTTGTCTTGACAGCCCGACAGAATAGAACGTCAGGGGACTCTATCGGTCCAACGGAAATTACTTCGTCCCATTGTCGCGAAACATTTGTTCCCTTTCGTCGTGGAAACAAGTTCACGATCGACCAGATCCGGTGCAATGTTATTCTGTTATCGTCGAGCAACTTTGTCGTCGAAACGACGAGGCTTATCGGCGACGGGTCGAAGCTACGCCCCGGCGAAACGTACGAGAAAATACTAAGCTGCGTGAAGCTTGGGGCTGTGAACGTCTTCCAGTTCGCAGCGTCGTCGATCGACGTTATTATAAATGCATGACAAACTTTTATCTCGCCTCGCAGCCAGCCGATTCAACGATCTGACTCGATTCTCCAACTACGACTACGAATAAACGACAATGACAAACTAATGTCGGACGAGGCTCGGAAACGAGAAAATACTTTGATGCACGGAGTGGCACGCCATTTTTAACGTCGGCGGATCTCTCTCGCCTAGCCGCTACTCCCGAGCAACGATGAAATAAACTCGTCGATAAAATGCTTCTAAATTAAAGTTCAACAATCGTGCGACTTACCGATACTCGAGAACACCCCGTATATCACCGTATTCACCAATTAACTCGCATATAAACTTCACGCAATCCACGAAATGATATTCCACCGTAAGATCCAACACTAGTCCTTCCACACACTCGACCGGCGCGCAACTGACCGGAGATTCACGGCGTCCGACTACGCCCGACTAAAGTAGTACCCTCTCCGTGTGTTGCGTGTGTGTGCCGCGATGGCGCTTTGCACCTTCCTCCCAGGTATTCGGCACGAAATTTTGGTAAACAGTTATTTGAAAAAAACTAAAAAAAGAAACTGATCTAACTTCCGAACGACAAGCTTCGTAATAATACTGTCGCTTAATAATTCATTTTCTTCTCAACTGTGACAGTTTGTACAAAGATTAGTTATACATTAATGAGGGGTCATTGAGTTATGTGACCCTGCTTGACTAATTTGCAAGGAAAATGAATTCAAAAATGATTTTAAAAATGTTCAAAACTCTAAAGAATCTGAAGAAATATAAGATGCATTTTATGTTCCAGGCCGAAAATTTTTGCACACTTTCGTCTATAAATAAATGACGAGTCATCTTAGGCGGGTGACGCTTTTCGATGAATTTTCACGAATGTATATTTTAATAGAGTGACGATAGTGCGAGTGCATCTATCGGGAAAGATAATGACCGCAAAATGCCGACCTCAGCCAACTTTTATCTCGCGTTCCGGAAACCGCACGCTGCGAGGCCGCACGATTCTCACCCTGACATTAGAATGACAAGATGTCTGTTATGTTTAATTTTTTTTCACTTGTCTACGATAAGCCGATGAGTGATGCGTGTCACGTCTGTGACATTAATTTTTAATCGCATCAGCCAAGAAAGCCGGACGAGGAAGAAGGAGACGAGTCGATTAATGAAAATTAACGGGCAGGGTGCTCCGCGGCTGTTGTTCGTTCCTGGATTTTCGTGTGTACGTACCACCGGGGCGTAGGAATACAAGTTCGACTATGACATCATCAGCCCCGTTTACACGTTTTCTGGACCGGGCACGCCCCATCCTTCGGCACCAGTTTGTTATTCGTTGGGTTTTATTGGTCGCCCTGATCTCTGGACGAGATTAACGTTCGAAAATTCAAACACGATAAAATTGTATCGCACACCGGCTTAATTGCCTCTTAGGTACCTTGTTATTAAATTTCATACATATATATAGTTTCTATACAGTGACCAATCTTACAATACATTGGCTCGTTATAATATTTAAAGCGTATTTTCGTGTTAATTCATACTGCATAGTGGCTTATTTAGTCGAGAGCAGAGTTCGGCAAAATCTCATTATACAATGAATCGTAAAAAAAGAAAACTATCAAGAAATATCGATGCAACTACAAAGTGTATTTACCGAGTACTTAACAGAATGTTAATTTTACCAATCTCCAATAAAAAAAATATTTGGTAAAAATTGCACGTTTAGTTTCGTTGTTAATTATCTAAATTTTACGGTCCTGGCACGAGTAATGCACGATGTCGCCGCTTGGATACCTGGCGAACGCGCTGCATCGAAAAATATCCAAAAAAAGCAAGAATGATTAATCGGTTCTGAGAAGCAAATATCGAGTATTACAGTATATATGTGTATGTAAACGATAAATAATTACCTCTGATTGCCAAACCGCTTTTTGCACACCGAGCATATGTTGAATTCGGTCATGAGGACGCTCTGCGACTCGTAATGCATTCTCTGTTCTTGGATTTGAAGATGCTCCGCGTGCAGCAAGCTCTTCAATACCTGAGTTCGGCGTCTTTCGTTCAATTGATTCTGCAAACTCGCCTCGAGGAAGTGTCTTATGCGACCGATCGGTACACTGTCCGGCAAAACTTCCAAGGCTTTTATAGGATTTATGTTGAAAGCGTATTCCTCCAGAAGTTCCAGAGCCGTTTCCAGATCTGGTTGCGCTGTTTTTTGCATTTCCGGATTACACCCTGCGTTAACCAAAAGAAAACAAAAAAAAATAAGAAAACTGTTGGCGAAAAGACGATATTGCTCGAATATGAAGAAAATAAATGTGGTATTTTTCAAAAAATCTAACCGGCCATCAAAGCAATTTCGGGTTTCAGCAACTGCTGAATGAGAGTAACGTAGACCTCGTCGGAACCATCTTGACTAGGCCCAGTCTCCGGATTTTTCTGAAATCTCGAGTAAACGTTTTTGCAGTACTGAATAGCTCGAGGCACGTCGTTGAGCAGATTAACGTATATGGATATAGCCTGATGATGACGGCCCAGACGTCCGAGAATTATGGCGCGTTCTTCGAACAAACAGTCCGATGGAAATTGTACCAACACCGTCTCGGGCGTATAGTGCACAGATTTCTCCAAGAATTGTTGCAACTTTTGTCGTATGTGCTCAGCGTTTTGCTTTTCGGCGGGCGTCGCGTTTGGGCTCATCGACGCAAGGTACTTCTCCTTGTACTGGTGCACGAGAACGTTGTGGAACAAGGGATTCTCGTCTGCCCAGACACGTACGACGTACTCCAAATACGTTATCACCAAGTCTTTGTGACAACGTAGAAGATAGTCCAGAACTTTCGGCCTGGGAAGTTGCTCGACTTCCTGAGTAAAGAAAACAAACAAAAAATGATTCGTAAATTAATCTTAATTTTTTTCGGACAAGCGCTCATTCCCGCACAGGATTATTTGAACTTGAGTAAAGATTTGCCACTTGCCTGAAGATCTTCCATGAATATTCTCAGGCCCTGTTCGGGATCCTGCTCCAAAACCCAACCGGAAAATTTGAGTATTAAATCCATATGATCCTTGCCGAGATGCTGAAGATACTGAATCGTTCTTTCCGTTCCCTTCAGACTGGAGTCGCTCTTCTTAGACTGCTTCTCTAGCAACTCCAGAGCTTTCTTATGCTGTCCCTTCGTTTGATACAGAATTATGAGCTCAGGATACTTTTGATGCATCAGCAAAGTCTTTTCCGCTTCCGCGAGATGGCAATGATTCAGTCGTAGAAGTGGCGCTACGAGTGCGTCGTTCGTCTGAAAACTTATTTGTTACAGATCCGATGAAGTGACTAGAGTAGCAAAAATTAGATGAGCATTGAAAAATTATTCGAGTAACGGATTCGAGTAACGGATGAAATAATCTCCGACAAAAAATTGGTCCATTATGACCAGACAAAAGCAAGATCGATGCATCCATTCGCCATCGTACCTGCAGATAACATTTGAGGAGTGTCGTGTCGATTATCTTTAAAAGTTGCTCGGTAGCAACGGCCGTCATGTTTTTCGTTCTGTCTTTGTCCTTAGATTTGTCGTTTTTGTCTTTGTCCTTGGAATCACCGCTGCCCATCAAGTTGTGCCGAACTTCCGTGAGAAATGCTATAAGTGCGAGAAGACCATTTTCGAGATCGCGATCTTGAAGCTTCGGTGACGACGTAACGGGCTCGTTCATCTCGTTTGCGTTCGTCGGCTGTGACACCAAATCCGGGAAGAGTCTTATCACCTCGTAAGGGTCGGTACCCAAAGTTTGAAATTGCTTCATAGCTTCTTGAAACTTTTTGTTCGCGAACAGATGGTGCGCGTACAGCGTTTGAATTTTGCAGATCTTTTTTGTCTTCTCTTCGTCCGTTACGTCCGATAAACTCTGCGAAAAAAAATGTAAAAAAAAACAACCATCATTACCGCTATAGTTTACAATGAATTAAAAACAAAAGACAAATTCGCTTCGAATATTCACCGTCAACTTCAGTGCCAGCTGAAACTGATTTTGTTCCAACAGCGTTCTAATTTGTTGTCCGACATCGACAGCGCTAACACACCAGACTTGGCTCATCGAGGCGACGTAAACTTTGCCCTGCTTGCTTCGGCAGATAAGTCGAGCTTTGTTAAACTCCGTCATTGTCTGAATGTGCAAGCAACCTTCCAGCGTGTAAACTTCCAACGTGTCGTGCACAATGCCCAAAAGATACGGGTCATCCCAAGCTGTGAAATTCAATGCGAATCAATCGAATCTGCGATCTGACAAGAAACATTGTAGTTGACAAAAATCTTACTAGTGGCACTCGGAGAGTCGGTCCACTTTACAGGATTGTGCTGTATCAATTCGCCCGACGTGTCCATTATTATGGACTGCGAGTCTTTGCCGAGGGCGAACGAATTTTCCGATAATTTCGTTATACTCGGCTTGGGTGGCTTTCCTGTTGGAAATAACTCTTTCGTCTTGCCATCCAAGTTCAGGAGAGTGTAGGACAAACCGTGGAAGCCCACTATTAGCGTTTCGCCGCACCTGCAATTAAATCGTTCATTTATGCTCCAAAAATCTTGGCTGCTCACAGTAAAATATCTAAGGTAGCTATTGTTAAAGAACAAAACTCAGAGACCAGTGCAAAAATATGAATGCTGTGAGAAATAATAATATTAAAATTCAAGGAGGCAGTGGCAGTTTGAATGCGTCTCTACACCTAGTCAACAAATTTGGGAATTTCTCAATCAATGTTTGTTGATTGATTTTAATATATGTTTCTACTGTAAGATTTTTTTATATTGTAAAGACTATTTATATGTCCATAATAATCAACATTACCTGTTCATTAAATAAATAAATAAATAAATAAATAATGCAGTAATCTTTTTAAGTAAACACACCAGGCCAACTCCCGTGGTACCTCAGGCACACTAAGCTCGTTTCTCGACTCATCACCCAAGTCTTCGAACTGATTTTTCTTCCAGTAGTATAGCTGCAGTTTCCTCTTGACGGCAACACACAAACGAACGACCGTATTTTTTTCACCCGTCAAACTCTCAGCTTGCTGGATGTTCAAGGCAAAGAGGGAAGCTCCACGAGTCTTCGGCAGCTGGCTAATTTGCTGAATGTTCAGAGAATTTAAGTCGTGAATGCATACTATGTCGTCTGGAAAAAAAATGTAAATAAATTAAAAACAAAAGTTATCGCATTATAGAACAAACGCAATTTTACCTGTCAAGAGAATGAGCAAGTTGTAGTCGGGTACAACATCGACTTGTACTATTCTTTTCTTGCTGAAACTCTTGCTGTAGCGCAACAATTCAAGCTTGTGATGCTCGTCAGTTTTCGGCGGTACGTTGTACATCAACAATCGACCTTCTCGAGTTCCGATCAGTAAATTGTCGTCTGTGCCAAAAAAAAAAAAAATTGATGACACATTTAACGAAGCGTGTTTGACACTGATTGATAAATTGCAGCCGACCATATGATCGCACAGAAGTGCGGTTATAAATAAACACTGCCCTACCGTAAGCTGTCATCGACTCGATCTGCACTGTCAAATTCAAGATCGGCGATGCGTCGTAAGCGTCGTGCATCTCGAGGCTTTTTAGTTAAACAGTCCTCGGAAAAAATGAAGATAAAATTGTGTTTGGATGAAAAAGCGAAAAAACGTATAAAATCTCGTCTCTGACAGATCGGCGAAATTCGCCAGCATCTCTCGACGGTGTCGCCACCTACATGGAAAATTGAGGAGGGACGAACTTGAACAACATTGTAACACGCGTGAAGTGGACCGGTAATCGAACGATCGAAGAGAATCGCGAAAAGTCGAAAAACACACACATAGAGCTACACAGCTTTTTGTCAAAGAAAGGACGCAAGTTTAATGCTGAAGGCATTTTTTAGACTGAAAAGAAAAACCGCGATAACTCGGCGAGCGAGATAACGATGAAAGACGCGGTTGCAGTAACCGAGAACGAGTGCGTTCACGGGAATGGGGAGGTGGGAAAAAGCAACGAGGTATTTGTTTTCATTTCGTCGAAGGTTATATTTATAATCGAGCGATGTTTTTGTTTGCAGACATCGGGAGCGGAGGAGTCTGCATCGAAGGAAAAGTTGCGAGGATGGTTGAATCGGCATCTCCGGATAAAAATGACCGACGGTCGGGTGTTGACAGGTGCGTTTTTGTGCACCGACCGCGACGCGAACGTCATTCTAGGCTCGTGCTCGGAGTACCTGTCGGAAGAGCACACAGAGGCGAGAGCATTGGGTTTGGTTATGGTTCCCGGACGGCACATAGTTTCCATCCATCTTGACGCTTGGTTCGACGAGGAGCCGCCGACGAGGAAGAAACGATGCTCATCGCACAGCGAATAAACGAGCCATTTAATTCCCGAGCTGATTGGATAATCGACGATAACACACAATAAAGACTATGTTAGTTTGTTTAAAAAAAAAATCGCGCGATTCTAGTCCTCGAGAATCTTCTCTATTGTAACGCCCGCGTCTTCGCCGATCTTCGAATTATCGTCTGTATTGGCTGAAATGAAATTAATAAAAAAAACAAATGTTATTTATGAAATTGAAATATCGCGCGTCTGCAATTAATCATTACTTTTCTTAACGCATTCCTCTTGAAGATAAAGATACTCTTTCTCGAGTTGCAGATTGTGAGCCACTTCCCTTTCCACATTGTTCAAGGCATCGTCCATTCTCTGGGCAAGCGTGGTAGACAAATTATCCAAACCAGCCATGTAACTCGCTTCCGTGGCTGCTATAGCCATTTTGTTGACATAGTCCATGTAGCCCACTAAATGCTTAAATCAAGCAACAGCATTTCGTAAATTTAATAGTTATAAATATTATCGTTATTATTATATTAATAATTGATTTTTCCGACATCGACTGCTAAATTTTTGAAGCAACTTACAGTCACAATTTGTTTCTTTCTTTGCACTTCGGCTCTTACTTCCACAATGAGATCCCAATGTTCATCGCTGACATTGTAAGTCAGTGTCTCTCTAACAAGGCTCATCAGTTGTGACATTGAACGTCTGTAACGGATAGAACAGCGGCATTTTAGCTTCGTTTAGATCTCCTGCAAAATCAAGACAATTTATACGTCGCGCGATTCCTCCTTTACCTATATTCTTTACTGGTACTTTCTATCGCCGTATACGTAACTGTTAGAGACTGCGTGACACTGTTCACGACTTCCACAGTGGACTGTTTAATCATGTAGTCGTAAGTCAACTTTGAAAAATCCGGCGGTTCCCACTGAACTCTGTGTTCCGGATTCGGTTTGTTTGTTTCTGCACAGTTAACGAACATCGAAGCCGTTGAGTACTACGAATGATAATCATTTTTCAAATGCAGTTAGGTACACTTTCTCATGCGAATTATTAGGTCATCGCGCAGCCAGGAGGTTAGGGTGTCCGACTAATCAGGAGGGAAAATAAAAACATTACACTGAATTACCATTATTGGACTCGTTCGCCTGAACAATACTTTGAACAACTGCCGGAATGCCATTCCTACGATTCTTGACGACTGTCAACTATTTTTTACTAATTCTTGTTTTATTTGTTTGTTAAGATACGAACGATTTCAGGTTTGAAATTTTCCTTTACACGCAGCGACCAGAACTACGGCCCTGAGCTTCGAGACCAGCTGGCGAGCATTGCAGCGAAATAAAAACGCGTCCTCGTTGTAAACAATATAAAAAAAATAATTATTTTTGAAGAATGTCAATTTTATGCTGTGCATCGGTGGATAAAACACTCGAATCCACAACGTTGCGAGAAAAAACATCTCGTATTACGACGGAATACTTAAAAATCTTATAGCTCGACATAAATGACGGTAACTTGACGTATCTGAAAGTGCAAAGCTCAAAATTCATGTAACGTCAGGAAACTTCATTTACGTGGTATATACGTGCGGGATGACCGGGAGGGGTATGCCGTACTTTCGTTAAAGGTTTCGCATCATGTGTGTATCATGACCGCGAACATCTGAGAGGGCTTCATATGGCTGCGGGGCGCGAGCTGGAGTTAGTGTGTGCGCGACGTTGAGAGATCCCCATTGATTATATCAAAGAACTCGAGACGACAAAAGATAGACGATGCACTGTCCCGGGCTCGTGATTATCAATCTGACACGAGGATTTTGACGAGAATAAGTACGCGTGAAACCGTGGAAGTGGACGCGAGTAATGGGAAGATGGTGAGGGAGTATCACGGTCTCTGGCATGGGTTCGCAATCGTTGGAAATCCTCAGACAAGGCGTCTGGGCGAGCTTGACAGGAGGCTGGTTTTACGATCCTCGACTTGACGTTTTTTCAAATACCTTTCATCTATACGTTTGGCTATTTTTGCTATGTCTACCATTTACGATATACCTGGTAAGTTGTCAAACTTTTTTTTTATTGGGACCTCGAAATAACACGGTCCTTGCCACGATTGCGAGAGAAAAAAAAATAAAGAAAAAACCGATAACATTAACGACTGTCCTCTTTACGGGCGAGATATGTTGTTTATCGTTTACAAATGCGTTATTTGTGAACTGGCTAGAAACATGCAACTCCATTGGACTTGTTCACCTTGCTTGCACTAAAATGTTGATTTCACTGCTGTACACATATAAACAATGTAACTTCAGTGGCATACTTCCAATTATAAAATCATCCACCGCAAACTTTGATATCCTGGAGTTAAAAATTTTTTAAATTTAATAAAAGTGATTTATTGCAGTTTTTTCCACCGACTCTCTATGTCTGGCTGGTGTATTGCATGTCCATTGTGACGCTGTTCGGCACTATAAAATGTGTCAATCACGCTCTGCACTGCGTCTACGACACGTCAGAGTGTTTAGAAGAGCCTGGTCCAAGTGTGAGCCAACAAAAGTTGGAGAGCGAAAAGAGGCGAGCAGCGCGTAGCAAACGTAGTGAACAATCTCAGGATCCGACAGATCTTGGTATCGAATTACAAGTACTCAATGGTAAGGGATGTTACAAAAATTTTTTATACTTTCATTATCATCAATAATAATAGAATCACAGTAATCCTCTCAATAGGATTACTGCAAATCCTTTTAATAGTAATAGACTGCTGTAATAATAGTAGCATTATTAGATCTGTGATAAAAAATTTAATTGGTGCAGAGATGGACATTTTAAAAAATATTTATATTTTTTACACACCAACAACAATGTTTAGTTTTACCTTTTATTTTTTAATTTTTCGTTTATGAAAATTATTGTCACTTTTAATAAACAAAAATTGCCAAAAGATATTGAATTCACGAGTGAAATAAGTTATTATTTCATCAGTTCGTAATCGCGCTGAGTACAAATCTTTCCAATAATTTTTCAGGAAAAACGGACACCCCGCCCGTGGAATGTTCCTCGAGAAATTCATACATCGAACCGAACGTTCAAAACGCAGACGCGGACAGTATAACGTCGGACTATAATCGCGAGAAGCCAAACTCGACGATAGATCTGAAGGTGGAGATACATAGGAAGAACAGCTCGGAGAGTTCCGAGGACGCAACGGCGTCCGAGGAGCTTAGCAAACCGACTGTGGAGAGTATAAAAAATATGCTGGCGGTTGATATGGCGCAGGACATGGCGCAGGATCGGGCACGATTTCGGAGTAAAATTAACGGTAATACTTTGACCAACGTTCTTCGCGTATTTCTTTTTTTATTGCGAGCAAAAAAAATAGACAAACTTAACGAACGCAGTTGTATTGTGAATAGCCATGCGACTGAAGGGGCCGAAATGCGTGGTGATAGCGAAAGAGGAACACGGTCCCGGATCGCGGAAGCTGTGCAGACACGCGTCCGAGGATTCGCAGAGTCGACACTCCAGAGTCGCCGCTCCCGGCACCCTCGGGAAAACGGGCTCCGAGAGTAGGATAAAACAAACGAGCTCGTTAGAGCTGGAACAGCACGGAGAGGATTATCCGTACTGGAAGTCCAATCAGAGCGTCCGACGTCTCAATTCAAATTCCATACCGATGGAGACTCATCTCACCGCCGATCATCCACAGAGTTTGGAAATAATTTCGAAAAAGAAGGACATTGACAAAAATAAAATGCCGTCGCATCCGCAATCTTTGGAGGTAATATGATTTTATAAAGAAAGTAGTTTTCTTCGTTGGATTAATGTATGTTTGAATTAATTTTAATTGTTTGTGTCTTAATCTCAAGGTGATCGCGAAAAAGTTGCACCAGCAACTGGTCCATCCGCAGAGTCTCGAGACGATAGGAGCGACGAGCAAAAATGCGAACGCCTCGGACGACAATAATTTACCTCTTCATCCTCAGAGTCTCGAGACGATCAATACGAAGAAAGGCTTGCCGCAAAATACACTGAAACGAAATCAGCTTCAGATGTTGCCATACCTGAGCTACGGCTCGGAAATCGTTCATCCCATCGCTGAACAGAGCGACGAGCAGTTCGCTAACGAGACTTCGGGTGTCTACAGCCTTCGAGATTCTTACAGTCCGTTGCTGGCGGGCAAGAGAATAGACGAAGGGTACGCCTGTTCGAATCGCGACAGGAGTTTGAGCACGGGCGGATTTAACGATAGATTTACCAGGTGATCCAAGCACTCCGATCTTCGAATATCGTTAGAGGGTTAAAAAAAGTACCCGGAAACTGACGATGAATTCGTGAAATAAACGGCTGGGTATTGTTGCAGATTTAACGGAGAAGTCCCGATCGATGACGACTCTGCAAATTCACGGGACGCTCTTCTCGAAGAGCAGAAGCCGCCAGCGTACAAACGAAGATTCAGCAACGCGAGCCAGAGCAGTCGCGATCTCTCCGACGGTGAGAGACGAAAGGAAAGACCGGTGGAGAAGACTAAAAATTTGGACGATCCTCTCAACTCGGGGAGTATCGTCGGTATCGAGAACGGCGAGTGCGCTGTCGAGCCATGGGCGAGCAAAAGTAAGTGACCGAAACATGTTTCGTTTAATCTCTAAAAAAAGAAAAACAAATAGAAACAGAAAATTGTAGAATAGATCGTCTCGATAACGGTTCTCGTGGATAAACTCGAAGAAAACCCCAGGAACGCGGCGAGAGAATAACGAAATCGCGAGTTTCATTACGACGACTCTTTAGATTTCACGACCCCGAGTAAACACACAGCTCTCCCTCTACATTATATCTCGAATTTGTGCTGCCAGTTTTCTGGACTTTCACTCGTTCAGACGATACGGACACGTCGGAGAGTCTGCAAACAGCTAGTACAGATTGTAAGTCGTATTAATCGAATCTAGCTTGAATTACATTTTTTTTCTATGATTAATCTCGATGTAACAATTCGAGGAAAATTAGGAGAATACCTCGATTAGAATAGGCGTTTTATGTCCCACCTCCAATATCGATGTTTTAACCTTCCACGATCGTCGTCGTCAATTTGTATCGTAAACAGCGATCGGCAGCTATCGTTACTTCGTTTGGTTATTCCTTCGTTCGATTAAATAATTATAATTTTTCACAATTGATCTACGGTAACCATTATTACATTTAATTTTTATATAAACAAAAGAAGTCCTTTAAAACATAAAACTATTTTTTTGAAAAGTCAACGTACCTCGAAAAAAAAAGAAAGTTTAGCTGTCGATCTCTGCTCGTGATTAGCACCGATTTAAAGAGACTCTCGTCAACTGAATTTCAGACCTCTACGCCAAAGAGCCGGACTCGGGTTCGTCGAGTACGACGACGCTGAGCATCGACAACGAGGTGAAGAAGAAGCTCTTGCCGCAAGCTCCGAACGAGGTGGACAGCAAGCGTCTTCAAGGAGCGATACCGAAGCAGAATCGTCCGAAAGTCAATGCGGATTCCGTGGTAGCCGACGAGGTTGGCGAGACGAGTAGCAACGTAGTCGAGCTGCCGCCTCCCGCGAAACCCAAACGAGCGTTGGACGGAAGACGAGAACGAGTGCGATCGTGCCGTGGTCGCGTCGGAGCACCGAGATGCACCGTTCCCGTGGCTGGTAGATTGAAGCATCACGGCCGAGCCCATGGTGTTCCGCGAAACGGCTCTCGGGAGGAGAGTCTCGCACCCCTCGCGGCTCTCTCCGGTTCGATATCTAACGGCGAGTGTCATCTGGCGACGAATCACAACGACACGACCGAAGGAGCGGTCCACTGTTTTCGCGACGACAACGGTCGCTGGTTGACCTACATCTTCGACGAGAACGGCCCCGGGATCGCAACATCGGCTCAAATACCGTCGGGAATGAGCGAGAAACATCTCAACATACTTCTTCGACAGCAGCTCAATCTGAGTCGTCACTGCGGCGAGGGAAACTGGGAGCCCACCGATTCTCTGAGCAACAGCTCGAGCAGCATATCTCTGAACTCCGCGGGCTTGACGGTCATAGTCGACACACCACCGGTGCTCTCGAGTCCGGCGAGCAATCAGATGAAAACCCAAAATTCCCTACCGTCGAATCTCGTGACATCGAACGTCGGCAATTCCAGCCAATGCGCGCGCGACAGCCTCATGCGAGATCCATTTTTTCGCATGCTGCTCGACAGACATCCGAGCTGGCAGACGCTGCTGGGCAGTTTCAATCTCAATCCGTACTCGGCGGAAAATCACAATCAACTTCCGGTTCTGCCGATGCCGAACCATCAGGAGGCCGACATAAACACGAACCTCTCGTGGAATCGTTTCATCGACGGTCTCGACGGCGCCAACGAAACGAAACCGAAAACAACGAGGCACTATTACAAATGGAAAATCGGAAGATTGCCGCACGTCAAAGTGCGCTTCGACAGACTGTCGTTGCTCGCCCTGCTCGATCGCAATTTGACGATAGTCGAGACGATAATATCGACGCTCCTCGCCGTTTCCGTGGCTGGCCTCGGTCTTCTGCTTCTTCAGCAGGGCTTCTACAGAGATATATTCGCTTTTATATTCTGCTTCGTAACAGCCGGATGTCAATACTCGCTGCTCAAATCCGTTCAACCCGACGCCGCATCGCCGACTCACGGTTTCAATCGTATCATCGTATTCTCCCGACCAGTGTACTACATCATATGCACCGGATTGATTCTCATATTCAACGAAGCACTCAAGAACTTCAAACCAACGGAATTTCGCGTTTACGGTTTTCGGGTCGCCGATTACGACGTTATGATGCAAGTTCGTAACGTACTGTTGATATTTTTACTTGCATTCCCGTTGATATTCTCGCTCGGTCTGTTCCCGCAGATAAATACGTTTCTCATGTACCTATGCGAGCATCTGGACATTCATCTGTTCGGCGGTAACGCGACGACGAGCCTCGTCTCGTCGGTTTACTGTCTATGCCGCAGCGTCGTGACTGTCCTGATACTCTACGGTTTCGCTTACGGCGCGATAACCGAGCCGAAATCTTCGCAGCACATACTCTTCTCGATATTCGCCGGTCTCCTCGTCGCGATATCCTACCATCTCAGCAGATCCTCGTCCGATCCGAGCGTCATATGGGACATAGTGAAAACGAATCTCTGGCCACCGGAGATCGAGTACCTCGAGAAGATGGAAGCTAAAGTTATAGAGAACACGTCGAGAAGAGAAACACCTGCGCCGGTTTTGAAGGAGGCCAAGATAAGAACGTCCGGAAGAAAGAAAGACGTGAAGATAAAAGTCGGCGAACAAATATCTGACTCGGAGCTCATCGACCCCCTGCCGAAGCAGCTCAGGTCGACGGTGAAAGCGAGATTGAAGAACGATCTCATAGTTTGCGCCGTTATCGGAGTCCTCGCTTTCGCCATACACTGCTCGACGGTCTTCACGGCTCTACAGCCGGAATTGAATCCCGTACTGTGGGGAATAGCGAGCTGTCTCGGATTCCTGCTCCACTACATCGTACCGCAGTTGAGGAAGCAATTGCCGTGGCTGTGTCTCGCCAGGCCGGTTCTGCGAAGCCACGAGCACGCGCAGTTCGAAGTTCGGGAACCCGTCAGGATAATGTGGTTCGAAAAGATCTACGTTTGCCTGTGCTTTCTCGAGCGAAACATTCTCTACCCCATAGTCTTCCTCGGTGCGCTGACCGAGTGTTCGTCGAAGATCGTCGGAAAATTCGGCGAGAGCGTCGGAGCTCTGATAATCGTCATGTGCGGCCTCAAGTCACTGCGCTCCGCTTACTCCGATCCGTCTTCCCGCTACCTCGTTCTCGTCTTCGCGGTGCTTTTCTTCAAACTCGACTTTCGGGATCTCAGCGAAACGTTTCTCGTCGATTACTTCGTAACTGGAATAGCCTTCGCGAAGATACACGAACTCCTGCTTAAGATACGTTTCATCGTGACTTACATAGCCCCGTGGCAAGTCACCTGGGGAAGTGCCTTTCACGCTTTCGCTCAACCGTTCTCCGTGCCCCATTCGGCTATGCTGTTCCTGCAGGCCAGCATCTCCGCTGTCCTGAGCACGCCGCTGAATCCCCTTCTCGGCAGCGCTATATTCATCTCCTCCTACGTGAGGCCGATAAAATTCTGGGAGAGAGACTACAAGACCCGAAGAGTCGATCACTCGAACACCCGAATGTCGTCGCATCTGGAGCGCAACTTGGGCGCGGACGACAACAACCTCAATTCTATATTTTACGAGCAACTCACCAGATCTCTTCAGCACAGTCTCTACGGCGATCTGGCACTGGGACGTTGGGGAAACGTCGAGCAGGGCGATTGTTTTCTTCTCGCATCGGATTATCTCAACTGCCTCGTCCACATCGTGCAGCTCGGCAACGGTCTCGTCACCTTTCAGCTACGTGGTCTGGAATTTCGTGGTACTTACTGTCAGCAGCGCGAGGTCGAAGCGATCTCCGAGAGCATCGAGGAGAACGACAACTGTTGCTGCTGCGAGATGGGACATCTCTCTCACGTCCTCAGCATGAACGCCGCTTTCGGACAGCGATGGCTCGCCTGGGAAGTCGCAAGCGCTAAATACGTTCTCGAGGGTTACTCGATATCCGACAATTCGGCCGTGTCGATGCTCCAAGTATTCGACTTTCGAAAAGTTCTCGTCACTTACTATGTGAAGAGCATTGTTTTCTACGCCATAAAATCAACGAAGCTTAAACAGTGGCTCGACAATTCGGACATCACCGAGGCCCTTAAACCCACAAGAAATTTCGTCGATCTCGACCCCGTATTCAATATGAACATCGACGAGGACTTTGACTTTCGAGCTAGCGGGATTACGAGGAGTAGCTTCTGCAATGTTTATCTCGATTGGATACAATTCTGCGCTGCCAAGTGCGACAAGGTAATTATTGGTAAATTAATTTATTAGTTTTGTATCTTCGCAGGAACGTTGGAAGATTAAGGTTTTTGGGTTTATGTTTCAGGCGATGGATAGATCGAGAGATTCGGCTCTAGTGTCGCTGTGTCTAGCCCTGAGTTTGCTGGGGCGTCGCGTTCTAGGAGCCGCGTCGCACAATACCGTGTCGAGCGTCGAATTCTTTCTGTACGGCCTTCATGCTCTTTTCAAGGGTAAGAAAAAAAAAATTAAGTCGCTCATGAAATCGTTGAAACTGTTCAATTTATGGCTTTGATAAATGACACTTTGGTTCCGCAGGCGATTTTCGAATAACGTCGATTCGGGACGAGTGGGTCTTGCACGATGTGGATCTTTTGCGGAGCGTCGTGGCGAAGGGTGTGAGGATGGCACTGAAATTGCATCAGGATCATTTTATGAGTCCCGAGCAGTACGAAGAGCCGTCGGCCTTGTACGAGGCTATCGATAATCACGACAGGCACTTGGTCATCAGCCACGAAGCCGATCCGCTGTGGAGAAACGCTGTCCTTAGCGGCGCTCCGAGTTTGCTGGCCCTTAGGTAAATAACCGATTTATTGAATTGAATGTTAAATTGACTCGACATCAAAAGGTCGTGTAGGCAAAGTAAAAACGAAACCCCATAAAAATGGCGTTAAAAACTTGACACGAGTGCGTTAGAAAAATAAAAATAAAATGTTTCTATATTTTTTACAGGCACGTTCTTGACGATGGCATCAACGAGTACAAAGTGATAATGCTGAACAAACGTTTCCTGAGCTTCCGTGTCATAAAAATGAATCGAGAATGCGTGAGGGGTCTGTGGGCAGGTCAACAGCAGGAACTCGTATATCTGCGAAACCGAAATCCCGAGCGCGGCTCGATACAAAACGCGAAGCAAGCATTGCGCAATATAATCAACAGTTCGTGCGATCAACCAATCGGCTATCCGATTTACGTGTCTCCGCTTACGACGAGTTACGCGGAAACTAATGAGCAACTTTGCTCCATCGTCGGTGGACCCCTCAGTCTCAACGCTATCAAGCACAATGTTCTCAAATTATGGCGAAAGTACGATCATCAGTCTTACTTCCATTATTTTTATATTTTGTGCATCATAATCGATTAATATTGATTTTTTATTTTTTTGTAGAATCCGAAGAAGATGCGGACAGGGCTGCTCGTCCGGCGCAACCGGAACCCAGGATGACGGAGGATTTGGAAACGACGGCGTTTACGCTATGACTACTTACAACGTTCACTCCGGTATTTTTTGGAAACTTTTTTTTTTTTGTTTATTCCAATTAGTAAGTTGTGAGCAAGATAAAAAATTTGTATCCACGCAAATTTTAGGATACAGCCACTCCGGTCACAATACTTCGGGCTCACAGTCCATGGATTCCGGATGCCAAATCGGCGGTTCGACGGGACGAGGTTCCCTGGGTAGAGCGAATACCGGCTCGCTCGGTGGGAATCGAGGCTCGTTGGCATCGGTCGGCAAACCGACGAGTTCGACTCTGGCGAGCCTGACGGGGCTTTTAAGCAGCAGTGATATCAAACAGGAGTCCAAGTGCGAGACGAGCTTTTCCGGAAAATCCGAGAAGGACGAGATCTCGCAGAGAGTTCGGGTATGAATAAACGATTAAACAATTTTTCTATTCCAGTCGAGGTATTTTTAATTTACAATTAATATTCGTTGTAATTGAATGCAACGCTGTAACAATCGATTAATCGATCGAACGAACCCGCAGATCATGGATCCAAATCAAGTTTACGACGCGATAAATCTCGGCCGAAGGATAGACGTTATATGGCCCGACGAGAGGATGAGGCAGCAGGGTGGTCGAACGGGCTGGCAGCACTGGGTGCCCGAGCGTGGTATGGAGGGTTGCGTCGTTCACCGCTGGCTGCCGAATCATCGCGATCCGAATCGTCGCTCTCACGTGGACAAGGTAATTCTACTCGTGAAGATCGACGACAAGTACGTACCGATCGCCGAGCAAGGAGTACGGGACTTGGGTGCGGAAGTTTAGTTCGCGAGACAATTTTTCGATACTTGCGATCCACGATCGGCGAAAACTCAAGCTGCCAAGAAAAAAAAACTGTGTAGCGTCGAATCTCGTTCATCGCTCGACCGAGAGATCAGAGATAAGAGATGGAACGCTAATTCACACTCGACGCATACCAAATCGTTGTACTATATCATGTATCATATGAGTCTAACGCGTAACACATCGGGATATAAAGGCGTGGTCCCTGACATATATCTGTAAATAAGAAGTAATCACGATCGTCGTCATTGTCGTCGTCGAATCAACGGTGAAAAATTTTTGACGAAACGGCGAAACAGCGAAATATTCGCAAACTAATGCGGCGGTAAAAGAAATTGTACATAATGTCATTCGTGTTTTTCTACATTTTGTTACAAATTGGTTTTTTAAACTACGAGACTAGCGGTAAGCTGTAGATAGCCAAGATACACGTGTAAGGATGAGGCATAAAAAAATATATGTATATATTTACTATTAAAAACTCCGATGAACGTTCTTGGGAATGGGAGGGAGAAGTGTTAAGAGAAGAATAAAAAAAATCGAAACCTCTACTGCGAGGACATATCGATGCGCCAACTCGCACTGCTTTTGCCGGAGGGGTGCGGAGAACGGCAAAAACAATTTGACAAATAGTGAATCAGCATTACAGTTTCTAACGAACAATAAATACATTTTTAAAAAATCAACGTTCAACGGAAAAAAAGTATAGAAATTTATTATTCGCGACTAAACGAGATAACTTAACGAAAGCTAATCGCGAACTTGGGGGACACTTTTTCTATGTAATTAATTAATTCATTGAGGGCTGTTTTTTGTTCCCGAATTATCATTATTATTATTATTATTATTATTACTATTTTCATTTTCTATTATCATCTTTACTCAAGTTCAGAATGTATATCTACAGGTTATTTAGATGATAAATAATACGTGTCTGTTCTCTTGAAGAGATGTTCAGAGATGTGCAATTATTTCAGCGCGGTTTCGCCGACGATAATTTTTCTTCCGGGATCACTGACATCTCTTCAAGATACCAGCGAGTCACAGCATTGCCTTATCATGGTGTATCGACAGACACCTGACTGATAATGAAAAGAAAAAAAAAAGGATTTAAAAAAAGAAAAAAAACCTAGCTAGTCTGTCAATTGCTGGCCGAATTAGGTACGGCGAACTCCGAACAAACTACGGAGTGTGCCGGTCGAGATCGAGATTTTTGTGGGAGAAAAAAATAAATGACGCTTCTTTGGCCTATTACTATTTAATCTGGCGAGCCTGTTCGTTCCTCGATACTTTAAGAATGAAAAATTAAATTAAATTGAAACGATAAGATTCGATTTCATGTAATTTGTAATCTCTCCGGAAGTTTCGATCGAGGGTCATTCCGCACATTTGTAACTCTCGCATCTGCACGCTCTCCGAAGTACTCGCGGAGTCCAGCATGAGAAAAAAAATATAAAAAATGATTAAACAAAAAAACATTGTGAATCGTACGGAAGATGCGTTAACCAAACAATAAGTAACGTAAAAAATATCGATTAACTTAAATATGCGGAATAAACCTGAAATAATTTTTAGGGGCTTAAGACGCGAACTAGTTCGTAAGTAAAAGTTCACAAAGGTTTGAGAAAGCGAGCGGGAGAGAGAGGAAACCCTTTATCTGTCGGATTATCGTCGTGGATGTAAAAAATCGGTTGCGCGTGACGCTGGGAGATACGTGAGACGCAGTCTGGACTGGCATATATCGCAGCGTCCCGCGGTTCTCGGCCGTAATTTAATATGTAATATAAACCGCGATATAGAATCATTTTGTAATTATGTTATATTATTGCAGTAGTACGTAAATGCACTATCGAAGAACAAACAAAAGAAAATTAAAAAGAAAACAAAAGATATATAATAACGGTTTAACACAAAAAAAGTTACTATTGCAATGATTAATGATAAATAATAATAATAAAAAAACACATGTTACTTTTTTCAGAATTGTACCGTCTATTCTCTTACTACCGTAGTCACAAAACATTCCGCAGGGACATTCGTATTTTCTTGCTTCGAGCGCACTTGGGAAAGTTATCCGAGATCTGTGGTAAGATTTTGTATAGAATCCACAGCAATAGAGAGCTATGTAGTACCACAGGAGACGTCACACATTTTTTTTTTCTTTTTTTTCTTCAACTTCACAATTATATATACAGTCAATGAGCGTGTTTAATTTGCGCTATATTTTTTCTTCGATGTCTCTTTTCGTTTGGATGAAAAATTTGTGTCGAAATAGCCCGAAAGGCTGGTCGCGTGAAAAATCGATAGAAAAGAGGAAATCTTTGTCAATTAATTACGAGTAATTTAAGTCACGTAAAAATGAGATTACCGCCACTTAGATTTCAGTGGCGATTGTCTTAAGGCAATGTGAAACAGTCTCGGTCGATAACAAAAAATTGTGATCCATTTTTTTTTTCAAGGTTCGTCAACATCTTTGGGCTAAACGCAAATTATCAGCGTTTTCGTTCAACAGTCATGCCGGCGCTAACAGTTTGGTTTACCTCAGAAAAGATTAGCATCCTTGAAAATAATTAGAATCCCATTAGGTATTCTTATTGACCGAGTCTGCCGGTCGACCGAAGGTCAATTTTTGGATTAAATTCTCTATCATACCCGCGTCCACCAATCCGATAAACTTGTCGACGACAAGTCCGTTCGATACCGCTATAACGGCCGGTACCGCTTTGACCTCGAATGTGTGAACCAATTCGGGATTCTGCTCCACGTTCACGATCGCCAGATGAAGTTCCTCCATCGGACCTATCAACTCCTCCAGTTTCGGCGTGAGGATCTTGCAAGGATCGCACCACTCGGCGTGAAAATTAACGATCACCGGAACACGACTGTTCATGACTTTGTCCACAAATTCCGTGTTGTCGTTTATCTCGAATTTCTTGTTGCTTCGACTGTGCAACGATATCGTTCGCGCCGAAGTTTGAACAGCGTTTCTCAGGCTTCTCAACATTGTTCTAGCTGGGGCTTTTGTCTCTTAAAAATGTAGAAAATATACTTTTCTTATGTCGCTGTTTTTTTACTGACTCAATTATCAGTAAACCCAATCGGTTATTCTCTGAGGTTTCTTAGGCTCCCACAGTTTGTACTTGACGTATCCAAGAAAAGCGAGAATTGAAGACAAGAGTAGGAGAACCAGGAGTATCAGTCTCCAGATGAATATGTGATCGTAAGGCTGTGAAAAAAGAATTTTTAGTTAGAAACTACAGAGATCAAGGAAGAGAAAAAAAAAGATTAGAAGTCCAAAAACTACCTTGTCCTCTCTGTAGACAGGCTCTTCGGAGCCTCGTGGCACGCTGACAAGAATTACTGTGACTATAATAGCAACGGCAAGAGCTATAGCCCCAACTCTTTTTTCCGTTCTTAGGGACACAGCAAAAACCAGAGACGCTGCTACCCAAAGTATGAGTACAATGAAGAGGCCAATACCAATTCCAAAAACGAGAGCTGTCATCACCCTGAAAATGATAAATATACACCACTTCAAGTAAAAAAAAAGATAACAAAATATAAATATAAAATAATAACACACTATAAATATAAAACAATAACAAAAAATAACAAATTAATGAGAAAAAAACAATTGCGACAGTGGCAAAGTTCATTTTTAAACATTTTTGTTATGACACTCGAGATTCTTTTTTGATCTTTTTTTTCGTTCATAATCTATACACAAAAAATCAAATTATCTATTAGCGAAAGAAATTACAATGTAGTGCGCAAAAATGCTATATACATGTATGATTAAAAAATGGTGAATTAACCTAGAGTCTGATCACTGTGTATTTCTTACCTCGAGATTTACTCCGAAAGCGGATGAGCCAAGAGACGTTTATCAGGCACATTAAAACCAACAGATTGTCAAGCCTCACCGATAACCGATAACATACGAAGCTTAGTGTAATTCGCGTTAGTCGAATTTTCGTAACACAGAAGTTTGTTCTAGGGAGTATATCTACTCTACTCTACTCTGAGCCCAGGGCTGTATTCATTCACCATCGTTCACTAGTCACGTAGGCCACTGGTACAGACATTTGTTTACCCCCTTTCACACGTACACACGCACAGGATAAACTAGCAAAATGTACTGTACTGTGCACAATTAGATAGTCATGTATTCTTTGCTCGCAACAAAGTATTTATAGCCATGTATTCTTTGCTCACAACAAAGTAATTAAAACGAAAAATTGTAGTGTCCAACCTGACAATTTGCAGCTAAAGTTGAAACGCACCTTTCATGACATCACGGTCTTTGATAATGTACTTCATGACAAATCGAATACTTTCGTATTAGGCAGAGGATTTGCTACCTGCTGACCCCCCGCCGAAAAGGACGGCGAAAGTGATGAAATTGTATTAACGAGTTTCTTTTTTTTTATTCGCTTTCGATAGTTTTACCCTTTACCGATTAACACGATCTTCCCGCTGATCAATAGTGTTTGTCAGTCTGTGATATCGTTGAAAGAGGGCCGCACGATCGTTCCTCAAGATTTTTGTTAAAGCCCCAAGCTCAACAGCTCGCAAAATGGTAAATATTATCGATTAATAACTAAAGACACAGGATATCGATGCGGCAATTGTGTTACCAGAGGTTCGTCGTTGTTTCCGTGCTATTTTTTTACTGATTCAATCGCTCCCGATACAGAAATGTCGGCTTTTTGCAGCTCGGACGAAGGTTAGGTTGCCGCATGAACGATACCTTCCTCATGGTTACATCCCTCGATGCCGTCACATCGAGATTTGTTGCGTGTCTTTTCGAATAATTGTGCACTTACTCGACGATCGGGTCGCTACATTTTTTTAATCGATGGAAAAAATTGCTTTTTTTCGTAATTTATCGATCTCTCGGCGATCCGCAAGTTAAAAATTTTTGTGTAGTCTCAAAAATCGAGGATTTTTTTTTATGTATATAATTTTTTTTAAATGTTTATTCCGCAGTTTCAGAATTTTGCAGCATGCAGGGTGAGCTTGGCAGGGGTTGCACGCTTCACTCAGTCCGCTGGAAGATTCATCGGTGGCTCAAGGGAACGATGTTTAACCCATATTTTGGAGGACTCCTCGAAGCCGGGGCAGAGTTTTCAGCTTGAACACAAATCGGTTGGTTGTCCCGTAGTGCTCAATGATGCTCCTAAAATTTCTTACCTACAGCGTAATGCGATCTTCCAGATAAGACTGTACTCCAATTCGGCAAAGAGGCCGAACTTCTTCTCTCAGTTCTTGGAGAATATCAAGCAGGAGATGCAGAAGAACAAGGAGATGAAAGAGTCGCTCAAGAAATTTCGTGAGGAGACAGACAAATTAGAGCAGTCCGATGCTTTGAAATCTGCAAGACAAAAGTTTCAGTCTGTGGAGTCAGAGGCTAGTAAACGCTCTGAAGTTCTCAAGGAAAAACTAGGTACCTTCAAGGGAAAGGTTGTTATCAGAATTCATATTTATATTTTTACAAATTTCATTCGGAAAAAAATAAGTTAAATTACGTGGATTGAAGGTACAAGACGTTCTGGACGAGGCGAGCAAAACGGAATTGGGAAAGAAGGCGGGTCAGCTGGGCGAGGAGATATCGAAATCGGCAAAGGGAGCGGCCGACACTATTTCGGAGAAGAGTCAGGCGCTCGGAAAGACCGGAGCTTTTCAAACGATATCGCAGACGGCCGAAGCCGTTCGTCAGGAATTGGACCAGCATGGCATGCACGGTAGAGTGTACGTTCCTCTGAAAAAGCTTCGGAAGAGAAAGGAGACTCTGGACTTCGCGAAGGATAAGGAATACGAGCCGAATGCGGAAGCAATGGGCGTCGAGTTGCACAAGGATTCAAAGTTTTATCAGTCGTGGCAGAATTTCAAAGTTTGTATCAAACATTTTTATAATCAAGATCCACAGGTGAATTCGATGATTCGCAAGTAATGCATTTTTTTCAGGACAACAATCCCTACGTGAACAAAGTTTTAGACTGGAAAATGAAATACGAGGAGTCCGACAATCCCGTGATACGCGCGTCGAGAGTCCTGACGGACAAAGTAACCGACATGATGGGGGGATTGTTCCAAAAGACCGAACTCTCGGAAACTCTTACGGAGATCTGCAAGCTCGATCCGAGCTTCGACAAAGTTAAATTTCTCAGGGACTGCGAGGTCGACATAATACCTAATATATTGGAGGCGATGGTCAGAGGGGATCTGGAAATATTGAAGGATTGGTGCCACGAGGCACCCTACAATCTTATAGCTCAGCCTCTCCAGCAAGCTAAAAAATTACGATACCGACTGGACAGCAAAATCTTAGGTATTCTGCGTTCATTCTTGTTAATGAATTTTTTTGGGTCGAGATTATCGATCAACTTGTTCATTATTTAACACGATTTTTTTTACCTTCAGATATCGACAATGTGGATCTGGTGATGGGCAAGGTAATGGAACAAGGTCCAGTTCTGATAATCAGTTTTCTGTCGCAACAAATAATGTGCGTTCGCGACGAGAGCAACAAAGTTGTCGAGGGTGATCCGGATAAAGTGATGCGGGTCAATTACGTCTGGGTATTGTGCCGCGATCCGAGCGAACTGAATCCAAAATGTGCGTGGCGACTTCTCGACCTAAGTGCCAACAGCTCGGAGCAACTCTTGTAGCCGAATCCGTCGAGAGCCGCGCGAGAGATTCCAAGAGATTTTCTCGCGTATTGTAATATTGTGAAAAGATAAACTGGACACTGAGCCTGCCCTGGGTCGGTGCCGATCTGTAAATTTCTCTCGAGTGTAACATAAGCGGACGCGAAGGAGTTTTTCCATTTACGGAGTACTCTCTGTACAAAGCTGACGCGGTGCGCTACGAACTTTGTGTTCATGATGGTTCGAAAATACCGTTCAGATAGTAGAAACGACGTTGAGATAAAGAAAAAGAAAACGGTCTAGAACAGCACAATTAACAGAACGCTGATTACGGATCTAGGCGAATCGAAGAATAGCGAAGGGAAAAAACTTATCGACATAACGAGCAATTGGCACTTGTGATTGTTCGTAAATAGACACATATACACAGTATAAATATGTGTATAAACGGAGCTCGAGCGACTGGACAGAACCATTGAGAGACCAGACGGCTGCACTCTGACGAGCAGAGACTCGCGTGTGTTTTCTTAATGGAACGAAAGCGATCACACACGGCCAAACGAGAAAAAAAAGAAACAACTCTGTAACCGTTCTATAAATGCGATTATAAATAATTTAACAATAACAATATTTTGATATATATATTTATGAAATATATGTAACGAAATGTTAAATCATACTTCCTCTGTAAATACGATAAGCGAAGTCTCGATTCAGCGTGTCGACGTTAGGATTATAGGTGACTTTTCTTTTTTTAATGTAAAGTGAAAAAAAAAAAAAGAAAAGGTACAAAAACGGATGTGGAGCTTTCGTTGGGGTCGAAGAGATGCCCCGATGTATTGAAACTGTACCTTAAGAATTTCACGAAGCGTGACGATTTGCACGATTAACATTAAATTGTGACACGCAGGTGATTGTTTTCAAGTAATACGAAACCCCAGACCCTCGATCGACGACGAATTAAGTTAATCGGCGAATTCATTGGCAATCGTCGATAAAAATTTTTAAACTTCGAACAACTTGTCGCACTTCCGGTAACGTTGCCGGCGAAACAGCTGATCGGCTAACCAAACTTTCGTCCGCGATGTTATTGCGGCGCATACGATTCGGTAGTATCATCGTGAGGTAATCAACAATGCGATAGATGATTCGTATTTTTTTTTTTTTTCAATCCCCAGAAGCTCGTCTCTCGCTCACATTTGACGCAAATGGGCTTCACAGCTGTTTTTTATCATCGCACCTCGTTTGTTTACAAATCTCGCCGTCACGTTCGATCTATCAAATCTGTCTATACAAAATTTCTCGTTTCTCCGACAAACTAACTAAACCGAATCAAGGAAACAAAAAATATATATCGAGCGTTATTCGGCCACGATAAAAGTTAATGAGAATCAATTTGATTACTTAATGCTAATGAGAAAAATCTTATAAAAATTGTTTTTGTTTTTTTACATAAGGACATACGGAAGACTGAGTTCTCCAATTCGAAGAATGGCTACCCTGGTGCCGGTGGACGACAGAATGCAGAAAGCCGTGCAGAGGATAGTGCCAGCCCTGGTCACAACGAAGTACAAAGGTCAAGACGGCAGGATAGGAATATTTGGCGGCAGCACGGAGTACACTGGAGCGCCTTTCTTTGCAGCAATGAGCGCGCTCAGAACCGGTGCAGATTTGGTCCACATATTCTGCTCTAAGGATGCTGGCCCACCAATAAAATCCATGAATCCAGATCCCATAGTTCATCCCATATTGGACCAGCACGATGCTGTAAAGCAGATAAAACCTTGGCTGGACAGGCTGCATGTAATTCTCATCGGGCCGGGGCTGGGCAGAGAAGACAAGATCTTCAAAACCATCGCCGAGCTCATCGGTGTCTGCAGAGATATGAAAAAACCCATGATAATAGATGCAGATGGTTTGTTCCTGATAAGCCAGAAGCCGGATCTGGTGAAAGAATATCCCGGGCTGGTTCTCACTCCCAATGCCATGGAGTTCAGTCGACTGGCCAAGGCGTTCCTTGAGAAATCTATTCAGCCTGTGCCGGTCGTCAAGGTTTCGGACGTAAAGCATCTCGCCGATTGTATCGGGAAGAATGTTGTGATCTTGCACAAGGGAGCGAAAGACGTAATAGTCGACGGCCACAAGGGAACGGAAACGGTTTCCTGCGCCATAGCCGGTTCCGGTCGAAGATGCGGAGGCCAGGGAGATGTTCTAGCCGGTGCCCTTTCGGTATTCTGGTGGTGGGCGATTAACGCCGGTCCCAGCGAGTGCGCTCTCTCGCCGGCGATGACCGCGTCGTACGGCGCCTCGAGATTGACCCGGGAATGCAACGCGGCAGCGTTCAAGATCAAACACCGGGGAATGCTCACGTCCGATATGCTCGAACAGATACAGCCCGTTTTCGCGAGAATCTTTGAAGTTCCCTACAGCAAGTGAGAGACTTGAGCAAATTAATGGGCCGTTACGCTGTAACTTTACTAAAAAATTTACGATTAATTTGGGGGAAATTTATTATTAACTCTCATCGAATCTACGAGCTCAAGCGCTCCATTCATATTTTTATTTATTCAGTTTTTAGAAGCATGGAATTATAATTGCACAGTTATAATTGCACAGACGGGATTAAATTGTTAAAAGATGACTATCGATTCAAGTAAACTGGAAACTGAGGATTTTTGCTGAAGCATAATTATTTTTTCAGGAATTTCTCGAGCGCGATGTTCGGGCGAATGCGGAGATTTTTCATATGTACATTTTTCACTTCCTTTCACGTTACAGACCCTCGTCCTTCACTGGTATAAGATCCCGTACGAGAAGTACAGACTCTTAGAAACAACGCCGCATTTATCCCTGAGTTCTTACGTCCGTGAGTCAACGGAAATGCCAATTTCACTACATATTCGACGTCTCAGAATGCGCTATTGTTCGGGGCGCGAGAGCAATAAATTTTACGTAACCGTACGCTATAATCATCCGTCGCAAATTCTTGCCAAACTCATATTCTCATAAATTCGTAAACTTATAAACACAATCATTCAGGAACGAACAATTTTTTATGTACACATATACAAATTCCTATTTTTCTATTAGACTATAATTTTAAAAAATATCGATTGAAAAATAAAAGTGTGTTTCAATCATACATGGTTATCGTTGGTTTTATTAAAAATTACAAGTGTATCTTCTCGGTTTCGCTTGCGCTTGTCCATGATTAACAGAGTAACTCATACAAAAAAAATCACGTTCTCTAAACGAGTTAGAAATAAATACTGTATTGATATCCTTACGTAATAGGTAGAATAGTTGTTTTTTTTTCTTCTCTCATCTCGTATAGTTGTTATCCGACTACGGAGGTCTATCTTGGCGACGAAGCATACACTCGACGTTCACACGTTTACAATAAATAAATTACATATATTTAAGTCAGATGCATTACAATGCAATGAAAACTGCGAGCTCGTCGCAGTGTCAAGTGAATACTGTTTCTACGCGTCTTTCTCTATTACATATCTCTCGGCGAGAGGGCGTTAATCAATCTCTTTGTAGTAAGTGGATAGGAGTAGTGTTTATGAAACAATGACTCGATATTGATATTAATTATGGTATAGATCCCTAAATGGATTATATCGGTCGGTGGTACTACGAGTAGAACGTTAGAACGGAAGAATGATTTCCTCTTATTAGTATTGTCGGTGGCATGTCCCGGGTGAGAGCCTCCAGCCAGGCCATGTAAAGGGGTGCCGAAAGCGCTCCTTTTCTCGGCATTGGCAGCGACCTGAAAGACAAAAGTTTACTCATGCAAAGGTTCGCAAAAATATATTGACAAATTCTATTAATTGTTGCTATCCATCGAATCGTGAGAGTTCGCCCCATTTGTGGGAACCACTATGTCCGACATTTTCGGGTTATTTGTATGAAAGTAAAACAAAGTGCAAGTGCCGCGCATTTCTCGAGTGACAACATTCAATGTGCCGGTAGCCGGTCGCGTCGCAGTGTGACGTCACACGCTCGGTCTCAAATACGCGGGACCGTGTTTCTCAACTTCTCACATTCAATTTTTCGACAATCAAGTTGTTCAAACCGTAATTATATTTCTCAAATATTAGATATGAATTGTGTGGAAAAAAAAGAAACTAAATATTCGCGAACTCGAGTGTCCAAGTCGTATTCATTCGCTAATAGTCAGTAACCGTCACGTTCACTTTTTAAGACGAAAAAAGTGCGTCAAGTGTTGAGTGTCAAGTTTTTAGATTACTAGAAGAAATCTCCAACATACGGAATCTTATGGTCATGGTACGAAAAAAGTTTTTTTTCTTAGGTATTATATCGACAGTTTCGTATACGCACATTACGACGAGAGTGGATTGACTAGAATTTTCCAGGAGCAACTCGCGTAACCGCAACTGCCGATGCGTTTTGTCGCGCAATGTTTGCAGCTCCGCGTCCGTAATTACGCAATCTGTAAGAACGAAAAATTATAGCGATATAAATAAAACCTTGTCATAACATCACGGCGGAGGAGCTAAAAAAATGCACGTTATTTACCGGAGGCGTCGGAGACATCGTTCTTTCGAAAATCGGTCACGAGCTTGTCGAAGAAGTCCTGCGTCTCCTGACGCGGCTCCACGCTTATGTCATCGACCATTTTCAAGCTCGTGTATTTTATACGAAACTTCGCCATTATCTCGGCCATTCTGTCGATTAAAACGCAAGAATTCGCAATTAAATCGATTAAAACGCAATAGAATAGAAACGCATTAGGATTAAAACGCTTCTTTTGTTAAAATACTTACTCTTTCTCCTGCGCCCCGATCTCTTGCTTATGATTCGCCAGCGCGAAGATGCGCATCTTGCAGTGTTCCCAGTTCGATCTTGTGCTGATTATGTAAGGCAGCAGTATCGTCAAACCTTTGAAAACATCATGTCTGCCATTTACAAATGAGTTGGACAAAAGACGTTATCGCAAAACGATTTAAGGCATGCAAGAGCATCCGTTAACGAATTACCTCCATCGTCGTAGAGCCACCAGACGTCTATGACGCCGTGTTTGTGCTTCTTCTGGAACACCGTCATGTACTCTGGCTCGCCCATGCCGTTCCTCTTGTCGCTGCGACAATTCATCGACGACAAGATTATTATCGGCGTATGATTTTGTTTTTCTTCTTTTTGTTTTCTCAACGATCGACGAAATTTTAGCTACTCACTACAACATCTTGTCGGCTGCGTGTTTCTTCTTGTTCTTCAACTGTTCCCTGGCGCTGAAGTGAGTCGGCGAGTCCCTGACGACTTGCGCACCGTCGCCAGGAATGTACTGCGTCCCTATCGTCGGGACACTCTGGACTCTCGGTATTCTGCTGCACATCGACAGATCGCTGTCCGCGTGCATCAGAGTATTTCCTGCGAGGTCGTAACTGCTCTGAACAAGAGCTCCGTGATGATCCTCCTCGCTGACGCCGTTAGCCACAGCCGAGCAGTTGAGACCTTGCGGGACCCGCAGCATCGCGACAGCCAGTTTTTGATCGAACGCGTTGCTGATTAATTGGAAAAAATCGAAACAGGCGAGAAAATATTAAATTTTTGTTTTTTAAACGGGAGTCGGTAAAGAAGATGCCCGATTTTTCAAACATCCACAATCCGAGTTTGGTGGGTTTGTTGCGGACTTACTGCAAGACATTGAAGTACTCTTGAAGATCCTTGTGATTGCAAGTGGCCCAGTGAATCTTGTAGCCCATGAGAACGACGTTCGGCGCCAATTTTCCGACGCCGGTTGCTTGCATGAGCGCCGAGGCTCCGCGCTCGAGGCCAAGGTCACCGACCACGTGGTAGAAGGCCTTTATGCGATGTCGCTGGAGCCACGCGTATCCAGTGCGCAGGCGTGCCGATCTTACTCTGTACGACAGGCGTGTCTGGAAAAATCGTGAAGGTAAATTCGAGTTCCTACGTTTATAAATTGCATTTCGTCCTTTGGATCGACGTTGCGGACTTACCGGATGAACTTCTCCGCATATGAGGAGGGAGTTGTTCTTTGTTATGAGATTAGCGAGATGCAGAAGAGCCGGTCTGGCACTGGGCGTTCCGGTCAGGGCAAGTATTTGAGGAGCGTAATTCTTCACGTGCTCGTCGATAGAATTTAATCTGGCAAAAGAACAATTGACTCTGTCAGTAATACATCGATCGATTCAACGATATTGTAAATATAATTAATTGAGGGAGGAATTTCATTAATAAGGCTGGAAAAGTCTAGTCCCGTGTCATGCGTTAATAATAATCAATTTAACGCGTTGAAATAAGTTAATGTTATCTCAAGCGTTTGAATCGTAACTGAAGCTAATCTCAAGTTATTATTCAGAGCTCTAAATTACGATGTACTATAAATCGATTTTGACTGCAAAAAGCCGGCAAAACAATGACAATTTATTAATTAAATTAAAATAATCGTTTCACTAAAAAAATCGCGAATAAAATGCAAAGACAATTTTTCAAATTAAGCACATCTATTTTACAGTGTGGCGAATTAACGGATTAGGTTTCGTACCGATAGACGACCGACAGAGCCGTTTTGTACGTCTGCGCCTGCGTGCTGCTTCCCCAGTTGACGTCGGGTTTGCGGTACACGACGATCAGGTAGAGGGCGAAGATGACAACGAATGTTATCAATGATGTGGTCCAATCGATGAGGAACATAATAGCCACGCATAGAATGAATCCCAGCAGCGATATCCACGTGTTGTAATACTGTTTACACGAAATCAGTGTGTTTATAAAAAGAGTGAACGAAAATAATGATAACAGTCGAAGAATGCGGCGTGACGAATATCGCGGTTTTATCTCCGGCGAGGTGTATGTTTAATCCAATCGAACGACGATCAGCTTACCTTGAAGGTCGGACGCCAGCCAAGCGGTCTGACGAGAGCGGCGTGGAAGGTGCAGAAGTTTATAAGAGCGTAAGAGGCCAGGTAAAAATTGGAGATAAGCGGCGCAACGGCGTTCAACTTGGCTGCAATCAAACGAGCGCTGATGTAAAAACTATTGTCTCAAGATTTATCGCAATGGTAATATAGACAAGCCTTGCACGCTCCGGAATGTCTTGTGCAAACGATAAACACCGAAAACAATATTATTACGACTTCGACGAAGCGATAATACCCTTCGACATTTTCATTTTTATTCTTTTCCTTGATATTGATTTTTATCTTCCGCTGGAATTAAAGTAAAATGAGTAAACATTAAGATGGGAAAAATTGACGACTTACCGATGAGAAGAAAAATTGCGGCGACGAAGAAAGTGAGAACGTAGCCTCTGTAAGGTTCGCCGTTTTTTCCGTAGCCTTTACTGAAGAATATTAAACCGGGATATATGCGATCTTGACCCAGCGCTTGAATCAGTCTTGGCACGGATAACAGATTCGTCAAGGCCGTCGACAAGGTCGCGGCGAAACAGCCGGCGTATATGAACGGACTCCAGAATGACATGAGTTGCATCACCTGCGAAATCATTTTTGCGATTCAGTAAACGCAGTTTTTTGTAATAAAAAAATAAGATAAAAAAGAATAAAAAATAAATGAATAAAACACAAACATGGATGTATACAAAGTGAAGAATTACCGAGTAGCTGTTGTGAAGACCGTAGTCTCCGCACTTCGTACCGGCGATACAGCTGACGATCGTGCCATTGACCAGCTGTCCGCTCGCGTCCCTGAGGGCCGCTCCGCCGGCGAAGAAAACGAAGGTCACGTAGCTTATCATCGAAATTAGAAGAGCGAGAAGCGTGCCGACGGGTATGCTGCTCGCTGGATCCTTAAGATCGCCAGAAATATTGGCGCCAGCCTGGATTCCGGTTACCGACGGGAAAAATATCGCGAAAACCGAGAAGAACGTTTGATTCGAGGTGTCGTAGAAACGATAGTCCGGACCCCAGTTGTCCTTGAATACCTGAGCTTAAAAAGTTAACGATCATTTTAAAAATTAATAAAAAAATGTTACCGCCATTAATCGCATTTTATACTAATAATAAATACAGTATACGTTAAACACAAACGAAATTGACGGCATGTTGAAGAGCGGTTTATTCTCGATTAATGCCGCGATACGTATATGTTTAATAAAATATTCCCTTTAACAATTGAAGATGGCGGAAACTGGGCCTAAAGGTGGCGGAGAAACTGGGCCGTTTACCTTATGCACATTAACAAATTTGAATGCCCTCCGGCGAAGCTATCGCTCAATAACCTTTCAAGGTATGTTTCCCTGGACTTACCCGAAAATCCTACGAAACCCATGGACTCCTGGTCAAGATTGTTCGGACCGATCAGCGTGCCGATCATAAAATCGAAGATCGCGAGGATGATTATCGCTATCAGGAAGTTCTGGGCCTGGAATCGATAAATGCAATTCGGTTACAGTAACGTTCATGAGAATACTGCGAAAACGTATTGTACGTAACAAAATAGTAATAATTATTATTATACAAGAATTTATCATATTTGATTTCGACATTACATTTTCGAGTAACTGAAACTTATTATTTCGTCGATAAAGTTTTTGGACGACAAAATAATGTTAATCATTGAATTATAATGATATTAAATTGATTCGAAAATTATATGTTTCAAGATAATTGAAATTTTGAAAAAGTTTTAGGTACATAGTAAACTCACTTTAGATTCCCACTCCATGCCAATCGCGCATATGAGAATCATCACGAGAATCGCGACGACTCCGACGATTCTGACGTCATTGTCTGCACCGTCGACAATCTTCAATCCGTGCTCCCTCAAAAGTTCGTTCAGCGAGTCGCAGAATCCTATGGTGTTCATCGACGCCGCGACTGCATTAGCGAATGCAAATACGATGCCCACCGACGCGCCGAACTCCGGCCCGAGCGATCTCGAGATAATGAAGTAAATACCACCTGCGAACGGAACGATTAAATTTCCACTCTGTAACTTCATCAGTCTAATTTCCCTCGAGTAGAATTAAAACCCGGATGACTAATTCGAGCGATCGGCAAATTGTTATCAATTATAGTGGCAAGCGAGATAAGAAGTGGCGCATTGTTGTAGACAATGATCGATGCGATATAGAGTGAAATTTTGTTTTCACTTTTCATTTTTGCGATAAAACGAAAGGAGTTTAATATCACACATGGAACTTTATTTCCCAAAAGTGGTTAATAAAAAAAAAAACAAAAAAAAATTGGATGTCAACTTTATTTCCCCAAGCCGTGCAAATTTTAACACCGAAAATTTATCACTTGAAAAATGAGTTTTAAGAGTATAGGATTTCTTTGAATGGCTTTGAAAAAAAAAGTTCGTGTTTGCCCAAAGTCTAAACCGGAGAGAATAAACGCGTCAGTTGAACAATGGTCAATTTGAGGAATTCGATCAAGGTCAAATCCCTCGAATTCTGAATGACACGCGCAGTACAGCGTGACGATGGTAAACAAGCGATGAAAGCCGCGCCTCGGGTGGATAGAATTTCGAACGGCTTCAACACACCTCCCTTTACTTCGCCATTAGTGCTAATTGCACTGAGGCTCAGCGTAGTGATAACGCACACAACAGCCGATATCCCGATGATGATGAGAGACTGAAAAATTCCAGCCTGCGCGACGACCCAAGATAAGCGTAGGAAGAGCATAACACCCCATATGTTCAGGAGGCACGGTATGAGAACTCCCTGGATCCATCCTAGCTTTATTCCGGCGTGGTCGGCTTGACCCGAGCCGACTTGACCCGCCTCGACGTTCGCGTCCTGCCGAAAAAATGTTTCATCAGAAAATCATTTTTTTCTTAAAAATTTACAATTTCCTACTCGGCAATGCAACTGTCGCGCAACACCCCCGGTTATGTAACAATTACATTGCTGATTGGAAAAATTGTAATAAAACGGCCAGGGTTACCCAGTTTTCACTGGCGTTAGATCACACTTATAAATAAAAGTACAAAATATTTTTTATCACACCAAAGTGATAACGCGTGTGTTTGAACGAAGCCCGGAAAAAACAGCGAAAAACACACCGGTCATAACTGGCTACGGATTTGCGATAAGGTGACCCAATTTTTTTTTTACGTTCCCATGAACCTGAGAAACATTAACGTAACGTTACAATTGCCTACTCGGCTATGCAACTGTTGCGTAACACCACGGTTATGTAATAGTTACATTGCTGACTGGGAAAATTGTAATAAAACGACAACGTAACTTGGTCTTCACTGGCGTTACATCACGGCTATAGAAAAAGGCCAAAATATTTTTCAAAGTCCAAAAGTGTGCTTGGACGAAGGCTGGAAAAAGCAGCAAGCAAAAAAAATTCCGGTCATAAATTGAAGTAATTTTTGCTTTTCCGTTTCTAATAATTTTTTTAAGCTGCCTCTTCCTCCCGTAGCGCGTGAAAGAAATCACGAAGCATGTTTCAGTCCGCACCACCTTGTTCGCAGCGCTCGCTTGCCCTCCCGTTTCACGCGAAACTCGCACGAAAAGAGCCGAGCGAACGTGCGAGAGAGCGCAAGAGTACGAACCGATTCTCTCCGTCTCTTCTTTCTAATCTCGTAGCAGTTTACTGCCGGGCAAACTTAATCAGACGATCGTCCTCTAAACCGCTAGAGAGGCGAATAACACGTGCATCCGGTGTGCCGCACTCTCGTTTCTCAATCTTGTATCTCTTCCTTCGATTCCTGGCGATCCGTTATCAAAGGAGATCTTATCGTCTCGAGAGGCTGCGCTTTTTGTTTGCAGATAACTGGCATATCAATTGTCGAAAACGATAAAGTCACGAAGTGCCATAATTCTTTTCGTACGGCCCTTTTTATCCGGACTTTCTTTTTAATGTAGTTTTAATCGATTCAAGATTGCCACTTTGACGTCGGATTGTCGTTCTACGAAGCGAAACCATTCCGAACGAGATAAGCGATTCCCGTCGATGTTGATGCCTAGAATTCTCGTGTTTTTTAATTATAGTAAACAACCGCGTAATTTGGATCCAGACAAGTTTTACCAACCCGATAAGTTGGATCCAGACAAGTTTTACCAACCCGATAAGTTGGATCCAGACAACATCCAGACAAGTTTTACTAACCCGATAAGTTGGATCCAGACAAGTTTTACCAACCCGATAAGTTGGATCCAGACAAGTTTTACCAACCCGATAAGTTGGATCCAGACAAGTTTTACTAACCCGATAAGTTGCATCCAGACAAGTTTTACTAACCCGATAAGTTGGATCCAGACAAGTTTTGCTAACCGATTAAAATCGACAAAGCACGACCGGTAAGTTGGATTGGCCTTTTCTGGGAGTCCGTCTACACCCAGGTAGCACAAAAAAATTAGTTATCAGAAAGTGATCTAATGGATTACATGTGTCCGTCTGGACAGTATCCGAAAGTTACCTTCCATCCAAAAAGTTAACTTGGACGTAGGATAGCTTATAGTTACCATCCTGACGGACATATGTAACCCATTTAGATCAATTTTTGATAACTGATTTTTTTGTGCTACCTGGGCATGCATGGTGGGAAGATGACATACCTCTTGTATTTTGTTACCTTTTTGAACGGGAAAGGAGAGTGGATAGGCAGTCCAGAATCCAACTTATTCGTTCGTGCCTAATTGGCCTGGTTCCCGAGCAAGCAACATAAACTGTCGTCTACTGTAAAGCGAAACGTGTGATTCGGGGTGCGCGAGAGATTTGGAGGATGGAGTATTTGGAGGTTTGAAGAAGACGATAAAGTTATGACGTGCCATACATTTTTTCGTACGTCCCCTTTGATACAGATTTTTTTTGGTTGCGTAGTTTTTATTGATTCAAGATTGTCACTTTGCCTCAAAATTCTCGTGATTTTTTTCAATTCGAGCAAAACGTGTATTTCGAGGTGCGCGAGAGATTAGAAGGCACGTTGAGAGTATTTTGAGGATCGACACACATCGATGTGTATAAGCGCGTGTGAACAACTTTGTGTAAGGTATCGGACGCGAAACGGGGTGGGAGCGTTACCGGTTACATCCAACGCGATCCAGAGAGGCCCATCGGCCACCTGCGTAATCACACCCTATCCCGCGCGGCCGACGCTACGCTCCAACAGGTAGTACACGTACTCCACTGCAAACCGTGCGTAAGCTGCGCGTGCCACTCAAAGTCACGTTTCCAGAATGAAAGAAACGGGAGAAAAAAAAAACTAAAACAAACGGCAGTTGCACGCAAATCTGTTCTGCACTTATGTAGCCGGCAAGAACGAAGAGACGGACCGTAATGTAGAGATTAATTTTTTTTATTGCGTACCTTCACCATGTTGCCCTCGTGAAGCTCGCCCAACGAAGGCCTTTTGGCTCTCCTGCTCAGCCTTTAATTTTTAAAGAAAAAAACATTAGTTTCAGAACTAAAAAAAAGTCGGATTTCTTTTTAAGGAGGGAGTCTCGCTGCGCGCTGACTTCGCATACGTTCGACAACAATAAGAGAAAATTGCAAGTACTTCTTGATGGTGTAAAAATCTGCAAAAAATCATGTATACTAAAGGTACTGAGAAGATTAATTTTGCGTAATAATAATTGCAAAATGTTATTAACAAATTCGTCAAAAAATGTATTGGTTAACAAATTACCCGGCAACAAAACATTTTTTTAATGAAAATGATTCGTTTATTTTTCTGAATACGTATGAATTTTTTACACCACCAAGAAGTACTTGCAATTTTCTCTCATTGTTGTCGAACTTATGCGAAGTCAGCGCGCCGCGAGACTCCCTCTTTAAGCTGGGCACTTTTTTTATCGTAAAGTAATCGATCGTCTTTTGTTACCTATAGTGATCGAGTCGTGGGACGACGTCCCACAGTCCATTGACGTTGAGGGTCATCGGGGATCTCTTGCTGTTGAAGTGGTTCTGCGCATTTGGATCGCCGTCCACGTTGGTGCTCGAAAATTTGTCCTCCATACCGGCGATCCTGTTTCAATGGTTTATCGTTAAAAATAGTATCGGGCGCTTTGCCCTCGAAATTCGTGCTTAACAGTATTTATCGTTTTTGTAAATTTACGACTTCCGATCGCAACGACGAACGATCGGCTGTCGATGGAGCGCGTACGCTCGCGCGCGCGTGCCCGCTGAACGCCCCGAGCCACGCTCGAGGTTTACACAAAACTTCCGCGAGCGATTGTGAATCGCGTGAGACTTAATTGTCTTCACGTGGCTGCATTTTTGCTATCGCTCTGCGAGACGTATTTAACTATCCATCTTATCGCTGTCCTGCCGGACATTTATCGAATGCACTTGCTGCACATATTTCTATGTATACGTGTATGTATGTATATCGTGTTACGTTGGGAAGTTCGAACTGGCATGGCTAATGTATCACCCACCCACGAACCCGATGTCTTATCGATTGACGGACTACGACGAGGACGACGACGAGACAACGCAGTGGGAAGTCCGTGCAGGAAGCCGTTCGCCTGGTTTTTTCAAGAACACATATACACTGATGCATATATGTGTGTAGCTACACAGAAAACCCTCTGGATCGATTGGACGCAATCTCGATTCATTGAGACCCGTCGACAATACTCGAGAAATAAACAAAAAGAACATGTTTCTGATCTCATCACTCTCACTCTTTCTCTCTGATAAAAAAAAACGGGAAAAAGGTTTTCCACTTTGTATACATCGAATATAAATAAGCGAAACTTGGAGAAACAAATTTCCATGAAAAACGCATGAATAAGAACGAACGAGAGTGGGACGAAGTGTTTGAGTTTCTCGTGAATTTTGGGTCCAGTGATATATCGTGGAAAAAGTGCTCATCGTCAAGATGTTTCTCGATCGGGAGCCCCCGCTTTAATTTGTTACTGTCGGGATGACTAGAGGGATCTCTCGGCTTCGAAGATTTCGAGGTGTTCAACGTGTGCATTTTTTATTTATATGTATTCAACAATATATACAAACAGTATTAAATCTCGGACAAATTTCCATGAAAAAGGTATAAATAAGAACGAACTAGAGTGGGACCAAGCGTTTAAGTTTATCGCGAATTTAGCATCAAACAACATACCGTAGAAAGAGCTCATCGTCAAGGTAATTCGCGATCGGGAGCCCCCGCTTGAATACATAATTTTCGGGATGACTGGAGGGATTTCTCAGTTTCGATCACAGCGTGTTTAACATGTGTCATTTATATATATATATATATATTTAATACAAACAGATGTTCTTTCGCTCTCGTCACCCGACACCCTAACCGTAAGACATTTCCTGGCGTCAATCCCGAAATTAATTTGGCACGGTGCGAGAGAGTGGTAAGCCGTGTCGTACGGTGCAAAGTGGTGCTGAAAGTTTCATTCATCGGCAGGAGTAAGAAAGAGAAATAAAGGGGGGGGGGACGTTCCGACCGCAGGCACTCGAGGGATAAGGTCGAATGTGTGCGAATAGTCTTCGACGGTTCTCCGTTTGTTTATATCGTCTGTTTATTTTTCTCCTTGTACGTTTCCCCTCACTGTGCGGTATAACTTTCCGATTGGGTTGGGTCGAGACGATAAAACGTGCGTAACGATGATGCACGCTCACTTTGACCCCGATAAACATCGTTGGCTCGGCGAGGTTTCACGTTCGAGGGACAAAATCGACGAGAAATTGTATACGCGTATACCAGGACGACACCGCTATCTCCGAAGATGGCGAACACATTCGGGATTAATTGATCGATCAATTATAGCGTAATTGACTCTGTGTCGCGTTAGTGGCAAATTATATTTTTTGTCTATTTTTTTTTGTGGTTCGGACGATTAGATTCGCGTGAAAATATCTTCCGGAGGACGGGGAGTCGATGAACCACGCGGGAGATAAGTTTGTATTATTAAGTAACGAGACGAGAATAAACTGGACGAGCTCTGTCGCGTCACGCGATTCAACGCCGCTAGCTCGCGCGACGAAATTCGTTATATTGCAATCGCACTCTGGGATCGTTTATTTTATCGCGAGTCGAAATTATTGGTAGAAACAATCGGAAATTAACACGTTCCTTAGCATCGCTTGAATCGACGATTGGGATTTTAACTTAATTTTTTTGTTGTTTTTTTTAACAATATTCGAACTTGATACCAACTTTTACTTTCCCAATAAATCTTAATGCTTTTTTATATCAACACACTTTTTGGGTTGTGTAAAAATAATTTCTCCCAAAGATGTGTTCATTGAACTTATATGATTTTTTTTTGTTTTCTAGGAATTCCCGAACGAGTATTTATAAGTGCAATATAATTTCCTATTTTCCTGTAATAAATTTAGGCAATTCGTGTTGCGAAAATCGATTAATGTCTCGAGTGTTTTCGGCACGCGTGGCTCTGGTGCCCAGGCAATGAATAATCCGCGGCGATATTTGGCCACTTTGCCAATTTTATGTTAAGTTTTCACTTCCCCAATGAATCTTAATGCATTTTTATATTAACACCATTTTTGGGGCTTTATGAAAATAATTCCTTCCAAAGATTCGTTTTTATTGACCTTGTATGCATTTTTTTATTTTCCAGGAATTCCCGAACGAGGCTTTATAAGTGCAATACGATTTCCTATGTTTCTTGTAATGAGTTTAGGCGCCGCGAGTTCCGAAAATCCATTAAAGTCTCGAGTGTTTTCGGCACGCTTGGCTCTGGTGAATATTGCCGCGGGATTATTCATTGCATGTACACTAGCATATGCAATGAATAATCCTGCGGCAATATTCGGCCAATTTGCCAACGATCATCGGATTTTTCCAGGTACTGTGTTGACTTTCGAATTTCCGGCTCAAACAGGCTTTTCTATATATCTCTCCTTCCCACTCCCTCCCAACCGAGATTCCACGCTTCGGACTCTCGTGTCTTCGTGCCAAGGCAAATAAATCTCTGCGCCGCGCGGTTGGACGCGTTTCTCAGAGATCGAAACTCTCATCCCTCATTTTCCTACTCCTTGTCGCGATATATGATACCGACAATTTTGACTCATAAACGAAACTCGCGATCGACATATATCGCGGATTTGCGAGTGGACGAAATTTTCTATTCCCGGCGCCACTTAAAATTACTTCCGCTGTTACTTGCGAAATATTCTCGATATACACGCTTCGTACATATCCAAAAAATATTAACGGGAAATATAACCATTACCGATCAATATTAAATTGCGGCTGAATGAAAAGTAAAAAAAGAATACAATGTGCGATCGATGTGTTGATTAAGAAAACTCCTATTAGCGTTTCCATGATTTTCATAAAAGAAACATAATCTGAATGTGAGGTGGAATAAAAAAACAACGAAAGCCACAAATTGAAAAATCACCACTTAGCGTTTTTCGTTATATTTGATATAAGTTTGCGAGAGC
>JAPYZD010000259.1:0-84353 GCA_030522725.1 Ichneumoninae sp. B BG-2022a | reverse complement strand
GCTGGTAAATAAGTTGATATTATTATACTAAAGAAAAAAAATGTTCCCGATAAAAAATATTTTTGTCTTCTGAGTACTAACTGTTAAATGCATTCGGTTTTTATCATTTCGATCCAGAATACGATTAGGATTTAATGATTTTGCCTACGATTCGCAATGGGTTTTATTCGAAAGTGTGCACAATCTGTTTTCTTTTTAGTCAGTTGGTATTGAAATCATCTTGTTCATTCGGATCCCTGTCGGCTACCCACACTGACCGGTGAAGCGCAGAAAGAAAAGGCCGGGGTTCATTGTTTGTTTTGTTCATCGATCTACAACTGCAATTAATCATTGAATTCGTCGATTTATAGGCACGTGGTCACGATGTACATAAAACAGGTATTTAGGCTCGACATTTGATCCGTTATCGCAAAAAATTGAGGGACAATTCTTCAATTCATGAACCCCTACGACTTAACTTTTACTTATACATTATCCAGCCCTTTTATTGTTCTCTGAAAAAAATCGCATGTTCACGCTTACTTTATTACATTCTATTGTCGGATCAAAATTCTCCGAACGCGAGAAGTAACCCGTTCCGTTTTTTACTTATTTATTGTTTATTTATTTATTATTAACTGGAAAACGTTTACCTTAAATCATAAAGTAATAATCCATTAAATCTCAACTTATACAATATTGTATAAACTTTTTGTAAAAAATATTCGTTATTTATTTATATTGTAATTTTTTTTATTATCGCTATTTTTTTCACTCGGCTGTAATCGAGAAAAGTAATGTGACATCTCAAAGTGTAATTTTTCCCATTTCAGGTCATTATTCAGGGTTTCAAGTCGTACCACGACCAAACGGTAGTCGATCCATTTGACCCCGGTCACAATGTAATCGGTCAGTGAACACTAATTTTACGTAAAATATCATCCGTTACTGTCTTTGCGTGATTCCAATAATCGTGGCCTGATTATTTTCCTTTCAGTCGGAAGAAACGGCTCAGGAAAGAGTAATTTCTTCGCCGCAATTCAATTCGTTCTCAGTGACGAGTTTTCACACCTGCGAACTGAACAGAGGCAAGCACTCTTGCACGAAGGTCCTGGACCTCGAGTGGTATCCGCGTATGTGGAAATCATATTCGATAACACCGATGGACGAATACCTGTATGTCGCAAATATTTTTTCATCAGCATGACTGTCACACTGATTTGTGATGGATAAGTTACTAACGTCATGTTAAATTTCCCCAGATCGAAAAGGAAGAGGTTCGCCTGAGAAGAGTGATTGGTGCAAAGAAAGATCTCTATTTTCTTAACAAGTTGACTATTGCTCGAAGCGATGTTATGAATCTATTGGAAACCGTGGGATTCTCAAAAACAAATCCGTACTATATAGTCAAGCAGGGAGAGGTAAGTTTGTTGCCATTATGAGGAAGCAGCTAAAACTAGAAAGTCTAACAGTAAGATTAGTTACAGCTATTTGTAAAAATGATCGATGCATGATAGCGAAAATTGGGTTGTAAGACAGATATCGCCTTAAATGTCTGGCCATTAAAATGTTTACCCGAAGCCTCCGATGTGCAAGAGCGACCAAAATTGTCATAATGTTATTTTTTGAGACCTCTCATTGGAATAAAACATACAAGCGTTTTTTTCATTCTTTCATATTTCTTTTTGATGAGTATGAGAGTGTGAGCATGACTGTAGAGGGGGTTCGTTTGTCTTTTCTTTTACCTTAAAGTATGGGTCCTTGCGGGTCTGTCTTTCACATGAGAGACCTTGCATTTCTACACTTATTACGGTGAGTTATTTTTGAGAAAAACAAGATTAAAGTTTTGACTCAAACAATAAAATCAAACTCGAAAGATCGTACTATGAACCTTTGCAGGACTCTCGTAATTATGACTTTTATAACAATGTATAGATGATGGTGCATGAAGAAAAATGTATGGTAATAGATTTATGAAACATTATCTTCACAGTCATGTGTTTACACAGAGTATAATTTTGCACAGTTACGTTACTTTGCAATAAAGTTGAATCAATTTTATTGCATAGAACAGAAGGCTTATTTTACCAGTTGCTCCGTAAAAAGCATAGTAAAAAATTTGCTGCTCAAACTTCAGTTCGGAGAAAGGATACGTTTCACTATTAGTATACGTGCTGGATTATGGCTGGAAAGCGTTGTAAGTTTTCATTCAAAATGATTATCAAAAATCTCATGGATGATGTCATAGGGCATCCATCAAGGCATAAAAACAAATCAAACTTAATTTTTAAAAATTACACACAATAATTGTTATTAATATTTTCGATGCTGAGGACTCGGTTCTTCTAAATATTCACGTGTTAATCTCGGTATTCCAATCTCGTTATGTACAGATCATGTTTCTTCCGAAATGATTGTTAGATCACCAAGATGGCGACCGCTGCTGACTCCCAGAGATTGAAGTTGCTCCGCGAAGTTGCCGGCAGCTGCGTATACGACAAGGCATCGGATGAATCGAAGGCTATCTTGGAAGATGCAAAAGTTAACTTGGAACATGTTGAGAGTCGTTTACAAGCGATAGGTAAATAGATTAATTTACAATCGTTAAATCAATATTACACGGTAAACAAAAACAGCGTCCTAACGTTGTTTCAGGGGAACGTCTGCGCACTCTCGAGGAAGAAAAGGAGGAACTGAAGGAGTATCAGCGATGGGATAAACAGAGGCGCTGTCTGGAGTACACAATTCACAAACGAACATTGAAGGATACCGAAGAAAAATTGAAGTCACTCACGGGATCTCGGGAAAAGTGTAACGTCATGCAAGTTAATCTCGCTGCGAAGAAAGAAAATGCGACGAGAGACTACAATGCCGCGGTCAAACGATTGAACGAAGCGAAGAAAGAAGTTACAGCATCGGAAGAAGAACTGGAGACGTTGCGGTATGTAATCGCGATGTGTCGAGGCAATAAAAACTGTAATCAATTTTTGTAACCACCCTGATCATTTAGGTTCAAGGGCAAATTTTTACACGAAACCCTATTGGGATCCGCTTTATGTAAACATTTGCTTTTACCCAAAAATGGGTAACATCCGTGAAAATAAATAAATAAATTACAGTTTATGTCACCAACTGTGTCCGAGTCGGGCTCGGACAAATGGGCTTCGCATCGACGTGATGTACGAATAATTAAAATATATTATGTTCAACAGTGTGGAACTCCAGGATTTTCTGGGAGAGAAAACGCGACTGATCCTCACAATTAAAGACTTGACTGCCGAAGTCAGCTCGGAAGAAGAAATGAAGAAAAGATGTCACAAGGAACTCGTAGAATTAGAGCCTACGATCAACGAGAAGGAGGTGGAACTCGAAAATATTAAACTCACGGTAAGAATCGAGATTTAAAATCCGTCGAAAAACATTTATCATTTTGTTCATTTGTTACTTTGCAACGTTATGATTTTTTACAGTACGGGAAGTTGATGACGGAGGAGAACGAGTGTACACTCGCGTTGGCGATCGCGGAACAGAAACGAAGAGAGCTATTGGCTAAGCAAGGACGCGGCCGACAGTTTAGCAGCAAAGTAAGTTTTGTAGATGTTATTTAACTGGCTTGTTATTTAAGGGCATGTGAATATCTGACCGTGCCCAGATTGTAATAAAAACTGATATGCAAATTTTTGAAGGTTGGATCGACCCATTCCACAGTGAGATACTTTTTTCGTTGAAAGCCAAAGTTTTAGCACCCTTAAAAAAATAACGGAAGAATTTCTATTACCGAGCGCAGCATCTCACATGCCCTTAAGACCAGGTTAAACACGTTCTGAAGGTGATCTGGTATAAACCCCTGCCCACCTGACCCGCGCGTAGTTGATAATAAAAGATTGCTGAATGCCGTTATGAGACCGCAGGCCGCTGACGAAAATGAAAATTGTCTTTTCTTGTATCCGCCGATTCCCCAGGTAAGACAATTCGATTTCCTTGGCAGACTGGTCTGAAAACTGTATTCAGTACAATTTTTTCTTACCGGCAGCGGTATTTCACATCACCTTAAGGAAAGTCTAAATTCCTCTCTCTCGCTCTCACAGAATCCCCTTGGAGCTGTCTTTCTCACAGCCAAGCAACCGCCGTTTGAGTTTAGACTCCTCGTAAGTCGATGATCAGTGATACTTTTTATTTATTGGAAATTCTGCAGGAGCTGCGAGATACGTGGATAAAGAATGAATTGGAAAAACTCAGCGAGCAAATCGAAGCTAAGGAGAAGCATCTCGAAGAAATCAAGCTCGACTTGAAGGAAGACTGTGAGAAACTGAAGAGGTTGACAGAGAATATCGCGGTTCAAACGATCGAGATGGAGAAGCAAGGAGCCTGTATCGACAAACGTGACATAAAGTTAGAGGCTCTGGGTAAACAGAAGGAACAGGCGCAGGCATCTAGAAAGGAAAAGTGCGTTAAATCCGTTTATCCGTATTATCATAATATATTTCGTTCATATCACATTATTATCGGCGCATCATGTTGACAAGATGTTTGCGCTAGATGTTGCAAAACAGAGGACATCAATTTTTTTTGATTACCTAATAGCCGTCCCCTCATTCTCTACTGGTCTTTCCACTGATCTCGTCTTGGCTAAGCAAGGTCGCGGCCGACAGTTTAGCAACAAGGTGAACGGCCCAGTTTCAATTGTTAAATGGAACATTTTATTAAAAATATACGTATTGCGGCATTAATCAAAAGTAAAATCTGCTTTTCAACATTCCTTCAATTTCGTTTATTATTAAACAAAAACTATATTTATCATTATTATAAATTGCGTTCGATGACGGTAACTGTGACAGTGGCCGAAATTGGGCCCTTTACCTTATGCATAATAATATATTTATTGGGAATTACTTCTTTTACAGTTTTATGAAAATAGAACATTTCAATAAATATTTGTATTAGTTTCTTATCATATACTTCCTTTAACGTCATATTAAAAAAATCAATGAATTAACGAGTGAAAAATTCTGCTTCAAAAAAATTCTTTATCGGACCATAAATACAAACTTTCAGCTTCATTTATTCAGGATAAATAGTCGTATGGTATGTATATTATACAATTCATGCATAGGTTACGCGAAGAACACACCCTGCAGACCAAATTATCCGAACGAAAGGAGGAATTGGCAAAAGTTGAGCAGACATTGAGATCCATGGTTGGAAAGGTAATCCTTGACGGCGGCCACAGCATTCGCAAAGTTATGGACACGTTTCGGTAAGCGTGTTTATATTAAATCATTACTTTTGAAATAGCAACGGAATGTGTGGAATGACGCGTTCGATTCGAAGGGAGCGTGGTGATATGTCCGAGGAGCTCGACGGCTACTACGGCCAAGTAATCGACAAGTTCGACTGTCACAAGGCGTTGTACACAGCTGTGGAAGTTATTGGTGGAAATAGATTGTTCCATCACATCGTGCAGACGGACAAGTTGAGTCGAAAAATCCTCAACGAAATGAACAACCAAGGCTTACCAGGCGAGGGTACCTTTATGCCGTTGAATCGTCTTTCCAACCAAATTCCGCGGTATCCCGATCCTGTGGACGCCACACCGATGATGTCGCATCTGAAGTACGATCCTACATATGAGCCGGCGCTGAGGTAAGCCGGAAGCCGACCGGACCGCATCGTGCATTGATTTTTTCAAAGCGTCAACCACGCACGAAAATTCAGTTTACGTTTGCAGAATGGGTTAGGATTTATCTTCAGTAAAAATTTCATGACGATTTCAGTTATGGCTGCTGAGATGTCATGTGCAGGACACCGAAAAATGTTGTTTTCTTACTTGCCGTGTACCTGCTATACCTTCTGAAAGTAAACTTGATCGGAAAATATTTTCAACGTACGATGCATATATGCAAAAAAAAGAATTCGTTTTTTTCAATATTTCAAACTGTAGATTAATATAATTTCAAAATATGTTGAAACCATTTTTGTCCGAAACGGGTTTATAATATAAAAAACAAATTGCGGGGCGCGCTAGAATAATCAAATACTTTGCGATTTTGTAGAATCGTTTGGGAGAAATATGGATTAAAAATTTGACCTCTGTCTCTCTCGCATTCATGCGTGTTTATTCTTCCCTTAAACACAGAGACATCTTTGGGAGGACTCTGCTTTGCCGTGATATGGAGATCGCGAAGAGATACGCTCGAGAGGTCGGTTTGAATTGCGTAACGACGGAAGGATTTCAAGTGTCCTCAAAAGGTTCTCTCACCGGTGGTCACCTTTCTATCCAGACTTCCCGCATTGAAATGCAGAAGATTCGATCGCATCTCCTGGAAGAAATTTCCATGCTGAAGAATTGCTTGACGACTGTGAGGGAAGTTATTAGGAAAGCTGACGACGATATGAATTCGTTCGTGAGCGAGACACAGCGAAACGTGACTCTGAACAGCAAGGCCAGGTAAAGAAGAACTGTTGATAATCTTGCGACATTGGCGATCGTGGATGAGTTGAAATATTTTTATTTTTATTTTTATTTTTATTTTCGCAGATACACTTACGACAAAATGAAGGGAGCCATCAACATAATAAAGGAAGAACTCAAAACTATGGAGAGCTATCGCGCGCCGAAAGAAAGAAGTTGCTCCCAGTGCGCCTCAAATTTGGAAGCCATGCGGGTCACCAAGCTCGAACTACAAAAGGAATACGATCAGGATCTCGTGACCCAGCTTTCTTCCGCCGAGCACGAACAGATAGACGCTCTGAATGAAGAAATAAAGAATCTAACGGATAAGAGCAAGACGGCCTTCGCCGAAAGGAGACAGTGCGAAGTGGAAAAGAATCGGTTGGAGAATCTGTTGACGAACAATTTGTTGCGACAGAGGGACGCGTTGGTTCAGTCTATACAGAAAATATCCGTCGCGGATCGACAGCGCCGATTGAATTCATGTAATTCCGAACTCGCTGATATCGAGAAAAAGTTGGTCACCGTTAACAGCGATTTCGAGGCTCTGAACGGAAAGGTCGCGAGCTCTTCGCGCAAGGTAGGAACGCTTTTACCGCACCATACTCGCTCAGCGCTATAAAAAATAACCGATTTTGATGATGGACCATTTGTTTTAATTCCTATCAGCAAAAAGTCGAATCTGCGGAGGTCGAAAAGTCCAAGATGAAGGAGAAGGAAGTGCAAGGGTATATTGAAGTTAATATGCGGGAATTGGTTAAATTTACGAGCAAACAGAATGTACTGCAAGAAAAACTCGCCGAGTGCACGAGCAAGATCGTCCATCTCGGTGCTTTGCCGAGACCTGAGGCTTATTCTAAGTTCGCGGCCATGACTGCCAAGCAGTTGTTCAAAGAAATAGAGAAGACTAATAATCAGCTCAAGAACTACAGGTGAACTCTCGATGCTCTAATTGAACTTTTGTCATTCGTGCCTGTTTATATGTGTTGGACGATTTTTCTTTCAGCCATGTGAATAAAAAAGCGTTGGAACAGTTCGTATCGTTCAGCGATCAGAAAGAGAAGCTCGTCAGTCGGAAAGAGGAATTGGACCGCGGCGAAGCGAAAATCATGGAACTCATGCACGTGCTTGAACAGCGTAAAAATGAAAATATTCAGTTTACCTTCAAGCAAGTTAGCAACTATTTCAGCAAAGTCTTCGAGAAACTGGTGCCCTCTGGTTACGGGGAGCTTGTAATGAAAACGGCAAACGGAGACGTCGATAATGTTGAAGAATTGCTGATCGGGGATTCCCAAAGATTCACAGGCGTTGGTAATAATTATGGGGATCGATGTTGTTCTGCGATCAAGATAATTTTTTCTGAAGGCTACTCCATGAGCTTGGCTCCCAGACAACAGGTCGATTTTCTATTTTTCTATATCGTTATTGGGATGACAACGTCGAATTACACACACACGGCACACAATTGTACAGAATACAGTGTTTGTTATTTAAAATATTCGTACGCAATGGATTAATGTTTAAATTGGTAAAGGGCAGCCCTTTGCCATTGCATTGCTGTTGCAGTCTGAAACAATTTTAAAAAACAGTAAATGTACTTTTGGAATATCAAGAAAACTATCGAATGACCGGACACTTTATTAAAATAAAAAAAAATAATGGCAACCAGTTGATGTTTTATTTTTCATTCGGAAAACGAATTTTTTTTTAAGACTGCCATTCTTGCCATTTTCAAAATAAAAACAAGTATGCAGTCATTCGATAAATTTATTCTCATCCTGAAGAACATTTTTTGTTTTGCCATTTCAGATCACCACGGTCGATGGAAACATGACAGCGGCTGCGTTTTACTAAATTAACAATTACTCTGTTACGTATAGATGTTTTGTAATTAAAAACAGTAAAAATAAAAATAAAAAAAGCCGCGTAAAAAAAAAATTATTGAAAAGTGACCTGTTAATCGAGTGCCAAGCTTATACATATCTCTCAACGTAACAGTGTTCTTGCAGGTATCAGAGTCTCCTTCACGGGTCAAACGATCGAGGTCCGAGAGATGAATCAATTGTCCGGTGGCCAAAAGTCTCTCGTGGCTATAGCGTTGATTTTCGCTATTCAACGGTGCGATCCCGCTCCATTTTACTTGTTCGACGAGATAGATCAGGCCCTCGACGCCGATCATCGCAAAGCGGTCGCCGGCATGATTCACGAACTCAGCTCCAGCGCCCAATTTATCACTACCACTTTCAAGTAAGTTTCTTTTTTTCTTTACGCAAAATTACGATGCAAATACAAAAATCCGGTATATAATTCGCATAACAATTCCTACAGACCCGAGCTTCTACGACATGCCGATAAATTTTACGGAGTCACCTACCAGGGCAAAGTGTCGCATGTGAAGTGCATCACGCAAGAGGAAGCCGCCGATTTCGTATCGGATGAGGCTCCTCTCGGATAAGAGAACCCGCTGAAATAATTTATTTTACCTATGAAGCGAATTTTGCTATGCGTAAATTATTTAATTATTTGTTTTATTTGTTTTAATTGCGTTATCTTATTATTTTTAAATGGGTACATCTTGCGTAAAAGAATGCAGCAGCGATACAATTGTTACTTCACAGTATCTAAATATGTGTCTATTTTAAAAATCATATTACACACAAAAACCGCGTATGATTTTATCGTAGATTGTATGAGCTTCGATGAATCCGAAATCGGCAATGAAAGCCGATTCAGGACGCTCTATGCGGCCTTTCCACTATTGTGTAATCGAGAACCGAATAAAAATTACGAAGTGCCGATGGGTGCGTCGTAATTTTAAGATTACGTCGAACCAGTTTCTTTTTTCGTAACGATAAATCTTAGTCGCTGGCGAATTAGGTTGACAATTATGTTAATGTACCATCCATTGAGTGCCTTTTTTCGTCTTGTCCTCAGCTTTAATTTTGTTAACTTATTTCATACGAGCGTGACGCGTTTGATACACAGAATGGTGTTGCGGATAGAAATAAGTTCTAATTTTCTTACACCTTTTGTTATTTTCGTAACTGATATTTTTGTCCACGTGTCATAAATAATAATCGTATATAGGTGTCGTTTCATAGATTATTTATTTTCGAGATTATCTCGACACACTTAAATTCGTAGTACACATTAATAAAACAATATCGTTTTAAAAAACGATATTTTTTAAATTAATGTATACTACAAATTTAAAGTACCTAGCGTCTGAAGCCTACTCCGTCATTTGATACATACATACGAATAATAATCGTAAAAATCCATATAATGAAAAAAAAAAAAAAAAAAAAAAAAAAAAAAAAAAATTGACGGGTGTGAATTTATACGTTGATTACAATTATTTCATCTTTTAGTAAATTTTTTATACACATAGCAAAAACAATAGTACATTACGATACTAGTGCGATAATGGACCACATCAATTCTGGATGATTCAGGATACAATTTTTCTTTGACCTCAAATTGTTGTACCCACCCGTACAGGCTTAATTTTCATTGAATGTTTCAGAGCTATCGAACTGCCGAATGGCCTCAAGGCTCTGTTAATTGCCGAGGACTCAGGTGCTGATGCCCACATCAACCAAGATTTGCAAGCAGATGGTGCAACTGAAAATGATGGTAAGATCATAAAATATCTCCAAAAAAAATCGCAATCCTCATTTATATTCACAATTAATTTCGTCTATTTCCAATTCGACAAAAGCATCCTCTTACGAATAGATGTATCCTATTAATGTCAAAACCACATTTTTATTTATCTCATTAGGACTGATTGTAACTACGTCTGAGCAAATCGACAATAATATCGATGCCGATATTCCTTTCAATAGATTGAAGACGGACGAAAAGATGGTAGGTAGATACAAAATCGTCAAGTACGGTCAAGTCAAAATAATATACCTTCTGTATGTAGACAGTACATACGATTTGAATCGAAAAAAAGTTGGTTATTTAATGCTGTTGATTTTTTCAGATTTTTATACCATCCGGAAGTGTTCAAATTGTCACTGAATATCACTTTCGGCTGGGAATGCAAAAAAAAACTCTTATCCCAGTAAACTGTAATGACGCATGCATTTTTTTGAGGAGCTGATTAATCGTAAATAAAATAATAACAAGAATAATAATAGACATGTAATTGCCACAGCAACTCTACAAAAATAGTACAATGATGCATCAATGAAAATACGCCAAAACGATCAACGTTACACGTTTTCTTGCGATCGAACTCCATCGACATCGCCGTTAAGTTTTCGCTTCGACTATAATGAAGTTTACTAAATCAGTGTTTTTAAATCTCGCATGTAAGTAGCGTTAATGATATGTTCTTAAAATGACAGGGTTCAATAAAAGTTATGTAAAAAATAAATAAAACTCGTTCGTTAGTGAAACGTTGCCTTGCGTCTTCAAACGCTGGACATCTGCCAAGGCATAGCCTTGAGACCGCGTCTGAAGTCTTCAATGTCGAGGATATAATGATCTCTCGTCGAGCCTGTTATCTCCTTCGTATCGTCCGATAGACGGGTCAAGTATTTCAACGAAAATTTGGTCGTTTTGTCTGAAACGGTACAGCATCGCGATAATCGAAGGGACTTGAATCAGATTGTGCGAATCTTTTTCAAATGTCTTTGAAGTCTGACTTACCTTTTCTGTCGTCCGGTGTTTGTCGTCTCTCAATCAAACCGTTCTCCATTGGATCGGCGTAGCCAACAACTTGGACGCTCAATTTGCGCAAGCGAGGGTCACTTTCGGGAGCGGTGAATTTCAGCATCCAAGCTCTCAATTCTCCGAAAGGCATTTCACTTAAGACTTTCAACTCGAGCGCTGCGCGATCGAAAACATATTTTTCAAACATTATTTCGCTCCAGTTGATTTCGATGTTCTGTTCCAGGCCCACGTCCACAGCCTCTTCTTTCTTCTCTCTTATCAAGTCTGCCTTTAAGTAAAGCAGATCTTCGGTCGACATTCTCTCGAAGGCTTCGTTCAGAAATGTTCGACTTATCTCGATCCTCGACTCGAGAGCCTCCATAGTTTCGTCCTCGAGACCTTCCGACGAAATGTCGTAACTGAACATCCCAAAACTAATTTTCGAAAGGTCGAATATGTTGTCCTGAGGGAAATACTGTACCATGACCATCTAAAAAGAAATTGAAAAATATCGTTGTAATTTACTTAAAGCGAAGTATCATAATGCGGTCGGTAATGAAAACTATGAAGCTACTTTTTTCGAGGGTGCTAAAACTCGGGGACACAAAGGTCCCCGAGTTTTTGAAAGTGACTGAGCAAAACGATTTATCAAATTCATTCATTCGGATTGGCCGCTCGATTCGTGAACCCAGTGAATGATGGTCGGCATTGTTCGTTATTTAAAACACGGCCGATTACCACACCCGCATTTTACCAGGAGCTTTGCGTAGCTTTCACCGTTTACTAGCCAAGATTGAAAAAAAATGTAGCAGAGTAATCTCACTGTCATATTTTTTGCAAAATCTGTAAAAATGGAAACTGACACTCACTCCGTGCACGAATTGAGCGTTGACACCGAAAATGTTGAGCCATTCTGATAAGCCGTCTTTGAGGGACTAGATATTAAACTTTTAAGATGGAATTAACGATTGTCGCTTCACCATAGGAGCATGTGAAATACCGCGGTCGGTAATAAAAACTGCAATCACCTTTCATAAACCAGGCGGGTGTTCACAGTCAAAAGAAAAGTCTCACCGGATGCCAGCGTGATAACCAATTCCGAGGGGATTTTTTTTTACCGTCACGGCCAGGACCCTTGAAAAAACTTGATTACAGTTTATAACATCGACCGAGCACGGGTTAAATTGGGCGGTGGGTGTTTCACATAACTTTAACTTTGAAATGCATAAAGATGCGCTAGTCAATCAATTATTCAGACCATTTTTTTTCTGCTATGAGCAATACTGTTTGTTAATTTGGCCTTGCACGTGATATCGCACAATTTTAATTTATGTGTGAAGGTCTATTTCGTTGCGTCGGATGCAACCGCTACTGTTTTCTTTTTGGGCGATAGGTTGCCTTTCGCCCTGTAATTGTAATAAATAATTTTAATAATTTAAAAATCTACGTTACTTTTAAATAGGCGATCATCCCGGTCAATTTTAGCGATGGTTCGTCGAACTGGTAGTAGTTCGTCACGCAGGAATGCACCTGGTCCGGATTGAAGCTTCTTACTCTGTAGCAGCGAATGCCACGTGGAATCTCATTCACGCTATGCTGCGGTGTCGTGTTCGGCAAGAGAGGTCGGCAGTTTAACGTGGCCACGCAATTTTCTGCGATATCAATGACATCTCTCTTCTCCATGGTTCCCTGAAGGAAGAATTGAACGTACATACGTTCGGTGAATTTCTTTGCGAACTCCTGAAATTGCTCAAACTTCATTGCGGTTAAAACCGCGTGCATATCGATGTATGACGGATAGTGCAGTATGGTCAACGATTTTTTCAAGTCTCTGAAACATTTGGAACGAACATTATGCGGCGAGTGTTACACAAGTGACAGAAGTAGGGAAATGAAATTTGAAAAGTCCACCAATTAGTAACATGTGAACTTTTTTGTTGCTCGGAGGTTTCCGTGCAAGAATTTTTTTTTCGGGATTTCGGTATGAATCTTATGAGATTTTTTATATTTGGCCAGGAATTCAAATGATGAAAAATAAAATTTCCTCAAAATTTGAAATTTTCACCTTGCTTATCATAATTCTAACATTTTTTAACAAAATCTATCATTCCTTTATGAGGAAGCCAAGAAATTACTCACATTCTCATAGTCGAAGCGATGTGAGTATACGAAACGAACGAGGAAGCGATGTGCAGATTTTATAATTTTTTTGGATGTTTTAATCACTTTTTGGACTCTTTGATTAGTTTCAGGATGATAACTATCTTTCGGCTATTAAGAAAACTTACTCGACTAGCGTGAATGGATCCATGATTTTCTTATAGTACGCTTGTAGCTGTTCTTCCTTCGTCAGATTGAACACATCTTCCGTCAATGAATTCGAGCACTGAACGATGTACGTAGTTATAGTGTTCAAAAGAATCTGAAATTGATAAAGCAGCACTTAAACAGGTGTATGTAACACAGTAGAAGCAGTGTAAATGGTGAAGATACCGCTGAAAAGCTCAAGGCCAAAGAAAACAAACTAAATTGTAAAAGTTTCATTTGTGCAATAAAATGTTTTACCTACTTTTTAATTTTGATATTATTAAAATTATAATAAAGATAGTTTAAGCAAGCTGAAAAAAACAAGTACAGTGATTCTGTGAGAAAAAAGCCCTTTTGTCACAAGAGTAAAACTCCCGTTCAAAGAAGTCAACCGTTACTCTTTTTATAGACAAGAAATCCAGCAAAAATAATAATAATTTTATATTTTCATCATTAAATATTGTAAGATGTGTTGAAAAGAAAGCGTCTTTCGATAATCGCATGTTTTCTTTGGTCAACAGGAAATTCATGGCATCCGTCGCAAGCAAAGAGCGTTTCCTACCGGTAACTTTTTATTGAATCCGCTCGCGGCGACCCACAGTCCTTTCACACACGGATTGATCTTGTAATCCATCCCATCTACACAGCACGAGTTCAACTGCTCGGGTACCATTTTTTCCAGGACCACCTCAAACAAGTCGAGCATCACGATGCTGAAAATTCATGTAATATTGTTACTGTACAGTCACAAGTAGCCCGTAAATTCGTTATATTTCAAGTTTTTACTTACTTCCCCGGATCTTCGAAGGGCGCAGGCGACATGTAATGAACGTTCACATGGCTCTTGAACATTCCAGCCCTAACATCGAATTTGTGCCACACTTCGGACAGCGAATCCGAGCGGATCTTTATAGGGTAAATACCGGAAACGACCTTCGAAGTCGGATTTTCCGCCTGAGCATTGGGCGAGACTGTGCTTTCTTCTGTTTTATTCTGAACGGCTTGAGATTCGTCCATCGGTTTTTTGCGATTAGAAAATCGCGGATTCGCAAAGCTCCTGCGCTTTCGCGAATTCGCGGCCTTTTTCTTGCGATTCGGCATCGCGAAAATTTCCTCAAAACCCTGAATGATTTAGGTTCAAATTTTGATGAGTGTACGCTTATCGTGCACGTCGTATTTAGTGAAGAACGTGTGCTAATAGAGTTTTAAACAATCGAGCGAATACACGGAACGGGCAACAAGTCGCAGCGGAGTTCTCGGTAGCGGCGGCGTTAGGAGAATTCACGGGAACAAGGGTTTTCCATTTCCTGTTCGCCACTTTATTCGTCTCCGTAGATCGCGCGGTATGCTTGATCCGTACAGACAGTCGATAATGTTGGCGTAGATCGTTGGTTATCCACACATTAGGTCTGTTCGTTATTAGAGTAAACTATTACTCCGAGCGCTTCTAGAGTACTTCCAGAGTGTTCCAGAGCGCTCGGAACCGGAAACGCCTCACGGGACAAAAGCGAACACGCGTTCGGTCTTTGCCCAACTCTAGGTGAGTTGAGTTACACGTACTACGTATGGGAGCGCGACTTTATAAATGAACACGCGGTCGGGCTCATTTAGTCTCCAGTTCAGATAAACGAACACGCGTTCGGGCTCATGTCGACTCCAGATTTTTTCCAGGAACTTTCATTAGGTCTGAGGTGCTTTCGATCTGCCGTTATAATGATGGTGCGCATGCGCACAATCGTTTACTCGTCATTTGTTGGTGAAATTTCGTACCAGAAAACGACTATGCGCATGTGCAGTCACGTTGTAATAACAAAAAAACGCCAAATCGAAAGCAGCTCTGGGTGCCACTTGTCATCCGTCACTGTCATTGCCTCCGGGGTTCATACATTCAGTCAAAAACGTCGAGACAACCTCGGCCGGCGCGGTTATCCTGTGGCCAGATTGGGGTGCCCTCTGGTGGTGGAGAGGGTCCAATCAAATTGAAGCAAGAAGAAAACGGCAAAAACGTCTCTTCGATTGTGTCTATTTACCTCGATTACAACGTCATACGGTGGATTCGTTACTATTGTTTGCGGCAAAACTTTCAACGGTCACAGTCCTAGTGTCTCCTTCAATTTTTTTACATACGTTAGTTACATACTTGCTATCGTACAGCTTCTTTCCTACAATAAAGTAACGAAGAAATAAGAGTCTAGACGTGGAAAAAATTATACTGTGTACCAAAACGAATAAACCTAACTTAGTTTGATGCTTTAATTGTTTCTTGTATGCTGACGCTCATACTCAACTACCTTTCGATATGTTTTTCGGATGGAATGAGTCGGTAACAATGGCTTGAAAGTCATAAGTAATATTTACGGACCTAATTACTTAATTGAACTTTTTTCCACAGTATCTGACATCAGAAAAACAATTGTTACGTGTTTGATCTTGTCGCGTGTACCGTGTTTGACAGTTGGCGTAATGCGCAACCGCAGTCAGGCGTCACCCCAGATGCCTGGGGTGACTCCCGACTGCGCCGCTGCGAAGGCGCAAGCCGCGGCCTCGTAAAGCGCGGAACTAACAAATAGAAAGCTTGGTCCTCTCAAAGGCTTGTAAATGGTGTTATTGTATAGCAGTTCTAAAATTTAGTTAAACATTATATTATATAATGTTACATAACTTCATTGTATTACTTTCTCTAATGCCTAATTTCGCGTATAGGATAAAGGCTTAGTCCATGTATTCATATGTTAACGATCCTACGCAGAGATGACAATCGGTTGACCTTTAACGCTTTCCATTCAGCCATGAAAATGATTACATTAAAATGACTGATTGATTTGATCGGTCCCTTTTGCCAGATCCTAGCATCATCGGACATACTGGACCAATCAAATGAATTCGTCATTATAACGAAATTATTTCCACGGGTGGATGAAAAGCCCAACTTGCAGTAAAGTTGAATTCACTAATCGGCTAATCGGCTTACAGCAAGTCAGTGCGTGATAGGTTGCGGAAATTCTAAATCCGTGTTGTACTTTCGCTCCTGAGCCTGAGGCAATCAAAAAATTGCGTCAAGGAAATAATTCGTAAAGTTACCGAGACCACTGCTATAAATATTCTTTCGTCGCCGAAATTTCTCGGTATCTCTTTGTAGTTTTCAGACAAAGATGTCTTTGATTACCTAATGTTTGGCCGTTATATGCATTACATTTGAATCCCATCGTCATCGGAAGCCACCAATCAAATCACGAAAAGCATCGGCAAACAATTTTCATTCGTCCAGGCGATAGTCATCCAAATTGGCACTTGGGTCAGACAGTATAGCCAACTAAAAAGAAAAAAAAAGCGGCATGTTTCTCATTGTCGCTGTCGTACGCGATGCTTTCGCATGTTTCATTGTTGTCTTCTCAATAATCGAGCAATAATCAAGCAACAATGGGAGTTACGTCGATTCCCAGCGAAATTCTCGATGTCATTCTCCAGAACGAGAACCTCGCGATAAGCGATGTTATGAATTTCGCACTGACGTGTAAGCAATTCTATCACGATGTCGCGGCGAGCAACATATTATGGAAGACAAAAACCTTGCAAAGGTTCGCAACATATTATTATATATTAAAAATAATAGTAATTACTTATTTATCTAAGTCCATTAATTGTTCAATTTGGTTCGTTCCGTTATTAGTTCTGTTTAGTGTAGTTTTGCTATATATGTATTGACGATTAATTTTTACTAAAGTCCATCGACATGTACGATTCGGCTTAGTAATCAGCCTGTATGGCCTGTATTTATATAAGCACATTGCGTGCTATGGAATAATATCAATTATCGTAATCAGGTGGGGTTTCTTCAAGAAGGTTTTCAAAAATGCAGAAGTATCCGAAGTGACGCAGATCAATTGGTTTGAGGAGATGAAAGCGCAAATTTTTCGTCGCAAGCAACTGAAAAAATATTTGTCAGAAATGTCAGCCAAGCATTACGGCAGGGTGCAAATCAGTTACAGCGATATGAAGGAGTTGGACGTGCTGATCCAGCCTGACATCAGTGTCCGTTCAACAAATTATTATTTATTGATCGAAGAACTTGTCGCCATTCGTGTCGAAGACGAGTGAGATAACATTTATAGCACTCTGGGATTGAGACAAATAAAGGTACATAACTGTTTAACTTTTTCAGAACGAACCTCTCCGATGAATATTATGCATGCAAAATATTGCCATACATAAGCCAGACGTATGTTACCAAGGAGTGGCAAAAATTTTTGGCTCTGCCGGCAAAAAAGCAGACCATAGAACATGGCATGCTCCTCATCGCTCAGTGGATGCAACCATTCAGACTGATATATGCTAACGAAATCTCAAACTCGTTGGACAATATAGCTCGACGCACCAGGAAATTGATAGCCAAGGAGCATCCAGATCTCTTAATAAATCGTACAACATTCGCTGAAGAAACTGAGTGGAAGAATGAAATTCTGGATGACAATAAGTGGAGTGACGAAGATTCGAAGATAATAATATCGGCTCTCTGCGAGACAATGTTCACAAAGCTGGGCTTTAAACGTGATGTCATTGGGTACACTCTGATGATCAATGAGGTACATCTAGTTTGAGAAATGGAGTAATAGTGATCATCGGGTAATGGGCTTCAAGCTTTTTAAACTTAATTCATCGATATTCCTTATTTTGTTACTAATACAGTAACAAAATAATTAAGCATTAATTAATAATATTTGTATGTACTTTAGTGCAGACTTTAGAAAGAATATTAGTTTTAGCCAAATTTTCATTTAAAAAACGTTATTATACATTTTGCTAACGGATTTACAGAATCTCTTATAACTTGAGATATAACCGACGGTGATTCCCAAGTTCTTCAGTCGTTCAATAGAAAAAGATAAATAATAATAAGCTGCTTATTGTACCTAAAGATTTTCAGGTATGCTGTGGTAGACATTTCAAGATCCCCTTTGAAGTTTGGCTTATAGTAGAACCTCGTTTATACGAGCTTCGATTTACCGAGGCTGCCACTCGAGGCACTAAAATTTATAATAGGGATAGAGGAAACTCGGATATACTGGATGACGCAATAATGCTTGCCTCCGCAGTCATGCGTGGATTGTGAATATCATTGTAAGTAATCTGAGATGTCACGTATTCTCCCAACATTACCTCGGATAAACGAGGTTCTACTGTATTGAGAAAAGTTTTTTTACAATTGAAATATCGACATTCTCCCTTAAGTGATCCTCATTACTCCATTCTCACCTACACCGAGAATAAAAGGGCTGAGTCTTTGGAGGGCGTCTAAGCCCACACGGCGATCAACTTTAGTCGTTCATTATCCAGTTATATATCATCGAAGCTTCAAATGAAAAAAACAAGCGTTCTGACAATGCATAATTGTCTGTTTCCAGATTTTCAAAGGGGTTAAATAAAGTAAATGTTAATATTAATTTCCTATTGCAGGCACTGGCTTGGAATAAGGATGACGACATAAGTCTGATGACCATTTTCGAGGCTGTTGCTCGAAGACTCGGACTTCGCTTCGAGATCGTTGGATATCATGATTATCCGCCGTCATGGGAGCATCCAGCTTTGTTACGTTGGAAAGCACGATCGTTAGTAAAAAAAATTTGTTAGAATAGAGAAGTACTTTGCCGGTTGATACTTGGACTTACCTAGCTAATCTTCGTCTTTCTATTCCGAAATGCATGTATGCCAGGAGCCAAGTACCATTATTCGTCGTGTTTCATTTTTTGCAGGATCCCAGAAGATGATCGAATCGTCGCGACCTACTATCTTGATATTTATTTCCGCGGAACGTCCCTAAAAAGAGAGGATTGGCATGAAACGTTTGACGAGTTCTCAGCGGCAACTGCAGTCGAGGTAATTACAGCCGGTCGCTTCATTTTCACGATTCTCATGTGTTCGCATTATTTATACTAAACCTGTCTGAACCGTTCACAGATGGTAATCTTTATGGCTGGTGATATAGATTGGGAGAGTACTATGCTTCGGCAATTCAACGGAATGCGTTGGTCCAGGGAGTTTCTGCACATGATCAGTCCTCGAAAACTGATTCACATTTTCCGTCTGATCTACTTCTACATACGGAAAGGACTAAACTTTGGCGAACTCGTTGAATCCCTCAAAGACATTCGAAATAAAAATGAGTGGCTAGATCCCAATGATTATATTGGGTTCTACGAAGGACTGTATCGGATTGTGGAGAAAATTAGAAAGGCAATAGATCCCATAGATCTACCTGCAAAACAAACGAAGAATAGCCTGTGAGACGCCTGTTCTTATTTTTTCAGAAACAATTACTGGAGCCGCCCAAAATGCGACCGCCACAAGTGCAATACGCTGTTGGAATGATCGTGAAAGACAGGCGGAACGTGATGTCCGTAATAACGGGCTGGGATGCGACGAAGAATGATAACGCCGAAGGACTTGTCGAACGAGAACTTTCGAATTTGAGATATGGCGACAAACAACCTTTTTATTCGATCTACTGCCAGGACAATTCCTCTCTTTACGTGCCTCAAGGTTCATCATAATGTGTTGCAAACCACTCGTTCACGGCGACCATGGTCTTAAGTAATTATCTTGTTAATTCCATTTGCAGAGACTCTGACACTGGCCCAATCGCCTGGCCCTATCTATCACTCCGATGTGGGCAGGTATTTTCGTAAATTTAAGGGCCACTATTACCTACCGAACGCCGCAACGGTGAGGAAGTATCCCGAAGATGCCGAGCTCCTAAGTAAACTGTACGAGTGTTAAACGTAATGTTCCGAGGACTACTGTTCATTAGTAGAGATCTAGCATTATGGTTCAAGAAGAACAATTCCTAGAGCCACAACGTTGAAAATATTTCCACAAAGTTTTTTTTTTACTGTTACTGGAAGGATCTGTACATTCTAAAAGAGGAAGAAAGTGTAACAACCAAATAAATAAATAAACAACCAAAAAAATTATTTTAGTGTTGAAGAAATCATTAGAAAATTATCTTCGGTTCCTTCAAATGAACTAGATTCTATAAAAGATATGTAGCAAAATGTTTTTAAAGGAAACTAAATGAACTTACATCTAGTAATTGAAAATCCACTGAAAATTGTCCTCGCTAAATCCTCTACACGACAAAATCGAGCAATATTTTTAACCAATTGAATTACGAGTTTTCAAGTATTCCCGCCTCCAAGTTCTTTTCGTACCGGGTAACAGGGTTGCTTCTTATTGATCTTAAGAACACAATGACATATCTTTTATCACGTTAACTGGAGGTGCTTTGTGGCCTCTTTCTGTGTCCCATATGAATGTTTTTCGTCGAAAGTTTCTCAAATAAAATGTATTTATTATATTTACAACTGACTAATATTCGTCCATCGTGTCGCAGTGTCCGTGCTTAGAGGGATTACGGCTACTGTAGTCTCGTCGTAATAAACCGGGTTATTTTGCGCGAAGCCGGAATTTCTGTTTGTCGACGTTTTAGCGCATGCCGGTGCCAAGATTCTTATCTTGGAACCGGTGTACAGGCAAAATATTTTTGAAATGTTTCAAAAATATTTTACCAATACTATAAAATATTTCTGAAATATGTCTAAAACATTTGTATATTGGTCACATGCCAATATCTAATAAATATTTTACCAACATTTAAAAATATTTGTAAAATGTTTTAAACACGTGAAAAGTTCGGTGCACACCTACTAATATTCGTTTAAAAAATATCTGAGCGTGACGTACGACTTTTCGGTGGCGAGGGTGCAAGCCGAAGTTGTTGACAGGCACGATATTGGTCGGTTAGACCTGGGGGCTTTTCGGGGTCAATTACTCGCACTCGACTGAACGAATTTTTTTTGCTAGGTAATTCTTCGACTCCGTGTCAACTTCCTGTTTGGATGTACATGTACATTTGTGAAAAATTTGTAATACAGATACAATTTTTTAAATAATAGTTTTATTCAGCTTTGCACGTTTGAAAAATACAGCGTGTAACGATTAGCTATCCTAGACTGGGTGCATGGCAATTTTTTTATAATACTTGATGCCGAGACGCGAAATAAGAGTCGAAAAAAGAGTGGGACATTTCCGGCAGTAAACAAATACAAACTTTCACACATGTCTAGTGCTATTTTGCAAGACAAACAGCTGAGGAGAAGAAATGAGCCAAAAAATATGTTATAAATGCGGATTATACTGCTATAAAACTGATTGTCGAAGCATGGCGATAGTGAATTTAGGAGGACGCTGCTATCACGAATCGGACATTTCGAACAATTTGAAACGAACATTTCAGACAATTTGGAATAAAATTTCACGAATTCGGACATTTGCTACCCGGCAAAGATTTTTAAATCGACGATAGCCGTTTACGGAAAGAACAACCCGAAATAGGCGTATAACGCACCGTCGAGTCGGGATGAGGATTGGCTTTAAAAAGTTAGCAACTGATTAAGTTTTGCACTAACGATGAGTTTCACGTCACTTTAACGGATCCGAAAATTAACCGAAATTCAATAAAAAGCTGACGGTTGGGCCGTTAGGGTTATGCCAAATCCTTTATCATTATAGCAAGCTTAGATGGTGAGATCGTGGCAGATTTACATTCCATTTCCACATCCAACGGAGTCACCAGTTGCATCAGTTTGATAAATTTATCCAGTGGACAGAGTTTATGGCAATGCGGTATTTTTTGAACTTTGAACTTTGAATGACTTCCTAGGTACCGGATTATCTGTTTAAACATAAGTTTTAGTGAAGTTTGGGAAGTAAAGTAAAATAAAATTGAGATAGCGTAGATGCATTGAGACGTACCTTGACATAATACCTCTTTTTGTAGCGAATGAGCTCGATGATAACTGCACTGGAATATTTGGGCACGTGACGCTTGAACAAGCCAAGAGCGCTCAACAGCGCGACAATTGTGTGTTCATGACCACTGAATAAATTAATCTTTCGCGCTTTCGTGGATGTACCATTCACCGCTACAGCTTTTATATCGTCTATAATCCTTTTGAGAAGCACACCTAAAAAAATTGCATAATAAAATTTAGGAGGTAGTCGAGTAGTTTGAACTCTCGCCCGACCCTGCTGGGAACTCCCGCGTGAGATTCCACATAAAATCTCATGTGGGATCCGATATGAGCCTTACAAGTTGCTTCTAAAAATGTAACCCTTACAGGAAACTTTCAGGGGTGACTAAGTGGGAACGCATGTCCTCTGTGGCGAAAAATTAGTACATGGAATCCCACATACGACCCCTATATGGTATGTAAGCTATCCGACGTCCAAAAGTTCACTTTTGGACATAGGATATAGCTTATAGTTACCGACAGCATTAGGTGCGCGGTCGGTGTGCGGCTTTGGCGGTCTCCCGAGTCAAGCAGCTTTGCTTGCGTCCAATAGATGGATGGGTGACCGCTTAGCCCCACACCGGCTTGGACACCGAATGTTGAGCGGCAGGCTAGTTTTTCTGAGTTCTTGATGTTAAAACATCGAGGAATCAGAAAAATATAGGGCTGTCTGTACCGACACGGATTTTCCGCAGTTTCCCCGTGTCCTTGACAAATGCGGTACAGTGTAGCTAAGTCGGCTGGGGACGCACTGGAAGTTAGGTAGCTTAATGAAGTGCGGGTAGGGAGTCATAGGGGGGAAAGGGACGGATTACGTAAAAACCTCACTTTGAGTCTCACATAAGATACCGCAAGGGATTTTATGGGGGATCCCATGAAGGAATTTTGAGTCGCGGTCGGATAAGATAGTCGCTAATGTACCTCCACTGAGTCTCTTGAGTAAGTCGTTCCAATTTAAAATCCGGTACCCAAGTTTCCACGCTTCGAGTAAAGGACCGTTAGGAAAAAATTTTCTCGTCCACTTGGGCAATTTCAGATGCATGGATTTCTCGGCATATAGACCATGATAAAGGTGCCACATGTCTACCACATCATGCATAGGCTTCCCGGTCTTAATTGTCAACTCCTTCAGGATTGGGCGAAACTCTTCAAAGAGCTTTGCAACGTTGGTTGATGATTTAACTCGCATGAGTTCTTCGAAGTACCTAGGTAAAGTTACAATTGTTAACGTCCTTCGGCATTGAAACTTGCACAACGAAATAATTATGACTACTAACTTAGGACACGAGTAAGGAGCGGACAATAAATTGTCGACGTTCATAGGTACATAGTCATTTGCGATCGGCTGCCACTTCAGATGCTTTTTCCATGTTTGAATTCCTTTCGGTGGATAGAGTCCGGCAAGAACCAATTGTAGCGACATTTTTGTTCTCGGAAAGTCGCTGCTGCGGGCTTCAACATCTCCGGGGATGTACACGTCTCCGAGAAAATTATTGTATCTGTTCCGAAGTTTTTGCCCAAGTCTGTACACATTTTTTTTGCCAGCCTAAAATTCCATCGTACATTCGTTAAACACGTGTTCAAACTGTCTTTACTGTAGCGGAATCGACGTTCCCTCAGTAAATCAGCAAGTCTGTTCGTTACGAGAGTAGATCAGAGCGGAGCGCAAGCAGAGCGTTCGTTTAGCTGGAAGTACTGCTGCGCCCCCTAATGCCTTGGGTTTCGATAGAGGAGTCAAATGCACCGAGGTTTCTATTTTTTCCTATGCTGCTAACCTCTAATGAAAGTTCCTGGAAAAAGCCTGAAGTCGACACGAGCCCGAACGCGTGTTCGTTTATCTAAACTGGAGTCGAAATGAGCCCGACCGCGTGTTTGTTTATAAAGTCGCGCTCCCGTACGTAGTATGTGTCGGCCAGAGTTGGGCAAAGACGGAACGCGTGTCCGTTTTTGACCCGTGAGGCGTTTCCGCTTACGAGCGCTCTGGAACACTCTGGAAGTACTCTAGAAACGCTCGGAGTAAATGTTTACTCTCGTAACGAGCAGACCTAGTGATCGATCACGTACTACCGTCGCATGCAAAAATTCGAGATCCGCAAAAAACAGAAACACTAAAATGCGTTCACTGCCCAAGTAGCAAAAAGACATCTGGTACGAAAAAGTCATCCGAATGGGATACATACGTCCGCCCGAATGGTAACTATAAGGTATCTTATGTCTAAAAGTTAACTTTTGGACGTAGGATAGCTTATAGTTATCATATGAGTGGCAAACCGGAGCCAACCACAAACAAAAATACAAATGTAACTAAATAATAAAATTGTCGTGGTGTCGATGTGTTAAGTGTTCACTTGATATACTGCCCTTTTCACGACAGAATGCTGAAAGACAGACGAAAGTAACGCGAATAATAATAAAACATGTTTAGAATACGCTAGGATCTCGATTTTTGCGCCCTCGGTTTTCTTAACAATCCCCACCACGGGGGCGAATATCAATCGACGCAGTAAACTATTTGCATGCTCGACAGTTAGTATAGGCGAGGCATGCGCAGTCTTGATTTTGTTGTGTGTGAGCGGGAGCCGATCCCGCCGCTGTGAATGAAGTCGAGAACTTAGTGTAACTACTACGGATCTTGTATACTTACGTTCGTCAATCCTCCAGGCCCCATTGGGTAGAAAGTATTATCAACGTGAGGATCTTTCGGATACAGTTCGGATTTGGAATTATCGGGTGCTCTGTTTCCATGGCGGAACACCTGCAATTATTGCCATATATATTACCACTAGCGGGTTTTTATCGATCGAGCCCATCTCGAGGTCGCTTTGGACTATGGACTTCATAATTTGTAAATTTAGATTTACGGAGATGTACCAGAAATATGCTACTTCCGGTTCGAAAAACGAATTTTTCGTCCGAAATCGTACCGTAAATACGTCACTTCTGGTCCGGAAATCCCATTTGTCGACAGGAAGTGACATCATGCCGGAAATACGTTATGAGATGGTCAGGCGTAGTGTTTGGGAACTTGTATATACAGGCATTGCGGATACCCAGGTAGCACAAAAAAATTAATTATCAGAAAGTTATCTAAACTGGGTTACATATGTCCGTCCGGATGGTTACTATAAGTTATCCTACGTCCAAAAGTTAACTTTTTGGATGGGAGGTAACTTTCGGATAACTCATTTTGTTATGCTTCCTGCCCAGGTAGCACAAAAAAATTAGTTGTCAGAAAGTGATCTAAATGGGTCACATATGTCCGTCCTGATGGTAACTATAAGCTATCCTACTTCCAAAAGTTAACTTTTTGGATGGGAGGTAACTTTCGAATACCGTCCAGACGGACATATGTAACCCATTTAGATCACTTTCTGATAACTAATTTTTTTGTGCTACCTGGGTGGGCGGGTCCGTTATGGTCACTTCCGGTAGAAAAGGGAGATTTGAAAACCTGAAATGACGTACTTCCGGTATGGCGTTACTTCCCGTCGAAACATGAGTTTTCTGGTCCGGCTGTGACATGTGTTACAGAAAAAATTAGTTTTTTTACACATGATGATAGTGTACAACTCTGTTATGCATAGCATTATCGTGCATAACTCACCGGGACGGACAGAATAGAAGAAGCACATATAATTCAGGGACTCCTCCAAGGGACACCCCGAATAAAAAAATGCGACAAACAAACTGTCCAAAATATATATACAATAGTCCATAGCTACGGTATGAACTCGCACGAATAACCCAAATTAACCACCCAAAAAAATATAAATTTCGGTGAGTAAAACTGATCCTTTCGACTGGTAAACACTTACCACGGTGACAAAGCGGAGCTTTTTCTTGGATCCGTTCACCGCGATTGAGCTAATTAATAAAATCAATGTCAACCCGTAAATACAAGACATTTTAAATTTGACCGCCATCATTTACCAACAGAGTCTTGATTTCGATCTCGATCAGCTGTAACATTGAACCGTCGATATTAGAAGAAGATTCGCATTGAATATCTCACGTTTACAGTTTCAATTCGAACTATCAAATCCATTACAAAGCAATTTTTTGTTGCATTGTCTGGGTTGTATCGATTCGCGAGTCCAACTGATCACTCAATGGCAATAGTAAAAAAAAAACGAGATACAAAAATTATTATTATGTATGTACCTCTTCATACAGTTTGGAAGATACAATAATATTTACTTACATTCGCAAATGGGACGCATTTATACACATAATCCACGAGGGCGACTGAGAATTTGGTTTTGACAATGCCGACAATTGTGCCACGTTGAACTCGTCAAATATTATTCGGAGAAGCATAAAAGCGATTTCACATGCGGAAGAGTACAAAATGCGCAGCGCGTGTCGCAAATATTTCTCCCACTGCGTCCGTTTCATGGCGCTTGTCTGTCTGGATATATCGTAACGGCTTGTGGTAAGAGATAAAAAATGACATGAATTTCGTTTATCGTACATTGATTTTAAAACAGCTCTCATGATCTTGTTTTAGCCACCGTAATACAATAGTAAGATCAGATACAGATTGAATAAAAATTGTCAAGTTTCATTGTTCGTTCGGTCTTCGTCGATTCTGTCGAACTGATTCCTTTGCGAGTGTTTGTAACCTTCAGGACACGTGAGTGACGAACTGGTTATAAAAAAAACTTTTATAATCCCGGATATAACGTTTTTATCGAAAATCGTGAGTACTAATCTTCGTAACTTTGGCATTGACCACAATTTGATGATAATTTTACTATCATGTTTCATGAGTGGAATCTTTCATTTTCTATTCCACAGAAATGTAGCCACTTCGTCGAGAATTCAAATATCTCGTTGTACCAATGGGCAATTGGTCAAAGATTCGGTCCATATTTCGATGTGTGTAGTATAATATTATATAAAGTATAATATTCGATCAGAATAGAAAGTATCACAGTTGATGCTTCAAAGGGTTAAAATAGGCGTAAAACACTTTTACCGGCAACTTTCGATCTTCAAGAAAAAATTGTATTGGAAGTTAAAAGAAATCCGTTCACGGAAATAGTGGCAATCACTTTGCTTTTTTAATTGAAAAAGCAAAGTGCTTCTTATTTTTCTTCAAAATCTACGACGATATTAAATTGAATCTTTATCAGCTCCATCGGCTTCGGCACTTACTTCGGCTTTCATACAGTAATAAATTACAGACACACGATGCATTTCTACTACTTCGATTAATTGAAACCGTAGCAAAATTCTGGAAAAATATTCTGAATAAAAATAGGCATCACTACTTTATTGTGGTCAGTTTTCCCCAGCAAATTGTACCTTAAGAAAAGCTTTTACCAGTTAATCTAGGTCTCCTTGCTGCGAAATAGTTACACTCAGCGTTGCCGTTGAATTCTTTTTCAATATTAATTTGCTTCGTGGAAGGTAAATTATCGAATTGAAATTATTACACACACACATATATATACGTTGCCGAAGTCCAATCTGTGCTATCTCCAGCTGAAAAAAAAACTATTATATACTTCGTTACGTCATAAGAATGTTTAAAAAATGTAATGTTTTATAAATTACCAGTAGATTTTAATGACAATCATATAAAACATATCGAACGTACAAAGTGAAGCACATAGACAAACGAGTTATAACAAAAAAGAAGTAATGATTTTAAGGAAATATTTAAAAAGTACTCGTACATACTTCGCCATTAAGGATATATCATAGATAAAACACACTTTAAACGGCATTACGGCAGTTTGAATAAAGCTATATTGGCATGCACTGAACAGCTTTAAAATGCCCTCAAGATCCGACATGGGTAATCGTCCCTCATCGAGCACCTGCTCGATAAATACCAGAGGTAGGTATTTCCGTGTCTCAAACTTTGAGCCAAAGTATTAAATAAAAAGTACTAGACGCTATTCTGATCTCAAACGTTATCACCTTCTGTTATAGCAAGAATCACGATTTTACATAGAATCGTATACACGTGAAGCTAAAATTCTTTGACGATAAAGACGCATAGCTCTGCTACGAGCAGGATGTACATGCAAACTCTATAAAACACTGTTTCCACTTAAGTTTCGTTAATCCGAAGAGTTGACTTGGGGCCTTCCAGAACGTGGAGGCTGCGTCGCTTGTAGTCTTCTATATCCACGATATAATAATCGTCACTCCTCTTTTGTTCGTTCGGAAGATCGGTCAAATACTCGAACCGATCATGTAAGTTGGCTCTGTATCGTGTATCAGAGTCACCTTGAAAAATAAAAATGCCTTGAACGCTGACAAAACAAAACGAGATTTTCATTGGTAGATTACTTACCATTATCGGTGATAATCTGCTGGACGTTTCCATGATTCTCTGGTTCCGAAGGGACAACCGAGTTCTCTTCGTAAAGCACATTCGGAACGACTTGGATACTCAGTTTTCGACAGGCGGGTCCATTGGCCGTCAGATCAACGAGCCCGCGTTTTATTTCCTCGATGGTCATCCTATTTATCGTATCGGCTCGACGAGCTCGTCTATCGAAAACGTACTCTCTTGACGTGATCTCGTTCCAATCGTCGTCAATCTTCTCCTTCGCCAGGGCCTCCTTCACCGTCGTCAAGTCTTGATCCGATAAACCAGCCACTGCAGTGCCGAAAGCTGTGCGACAATCCTCGACCGCCTCGTCGATTTCTTCGAACGTCTTGGAACACCGGATATCCTTGAAGATCGAGTAGCCGATCACGATACGATTGTTTTTAAGGAGTCCGATGTCTATCCAGTCCACGGACATTCGATCTCTGAGGTCTTCGAACTGTACACTCATCATCGCCTGCGGAAAATCCAGATTTTTAATGTTAACAAAATGTTTTTTTAAATGCAATTTTGATCGGAAGTATGCTTTATTCGGGATGCATTATTATGCATGACCATTTGGTAAATTTTTCTAGACTGTTTAGATTAAAATTTAAAATGTAAAAAAAATAATAGCTGTTTCAACAACGCGTCAAATATAGTACACTGAGCATTAAACGGTTAATTAATTACGAATGTGTACCAGTATCTTATCTATTCTTTTTTCAGACATTAAGTTCATTACTTCCGCTTATCGTAATAATATCAGTCACTTTTGTTTGTTTTGAGCTTTTTAATTTCGCGTTTGCAGATGTTAGATTTCTAATGTTTATAAAAAGACGCTGTTAACACGCTCTTTGAATAATCCGACCAATAAGGATCAATAGGGGTTTTAAAAGATACAATTACAATCTGTACTAAAAGATACAACTTACATGGAGCATGTCGATCATCGCGATCAACTCGATCGACCGATCGTCGAACAGATAGCAATTCCTCACCGCGGGTAGTTCGTTCGATCGAAGGCCCTTCACTCTGCAGCAAAGTACGCCGCGAGGAATCTCGATGGTTCGGAGCTGAGGCATGGTATTCGGCAATAGAGGCTCGCAATCCAATATTTCAACGCATTTCTTTACACTGTCGGTAACCTCAGTCGCGGTCATGTTTCCTTTTGCCAAGCATTGGACGTAAATTCGATCACAGTAACGGTTTACGAAGTGGACGAATTCGTCGAATGTTACACCATCGAGAGCCGCGTGTTTGTCAACAACGGACCAGTGGACCAACCTCGTTATCGACAGTTCCAATTCTCTGAAACACGTGCTGTTATTGATTTGTCGATTTTCGCGTAACGGTCAGGTACGGCCTCAGAAGCATGAACCAGTTTTTACGGCTTCGTATACTTTTCACTCGTCGGGTATGTGCCGTGTACAATTTCATCTTACTAAGTCAAGTGTGTCCAGTCTGGATCTGTGTATAATTAAATCTGTAAAAACGGGTTCCTGCCGCCTCGGATCCGAAACTACGAAATTGCCTACTTTGTCAGTCTTCCACTTCTTCCATACGTTCTGCTGTACGCATCGAGTTGCCGTGTTTTCAATCCATCGAATAGATTTTTCGTCATGAGATTTGAGCAGTCCGCTATGCATTTCGTTATCGTTTGCAACAGAAGCTAAAATTTTTCGATTACCGTAACGATGTAGTATGCGGACTTATTCCATTAAGTGTATCACTAACGGATCGAGTAACCATCAGACATTAATTATTGTATAATGTTTAATTCTTTTTTTTTTTTTTTAATGTTCCCAATATTTTTTCATGGCTTCCTTTTATGTACTTTCTATTTATTTATAGAAGGTTCGGCGACAATTTACTTTTTCCCTGACCAATTTGTAAACTCCCTGACTTTTCCCGGTTTTTCCTGACCGCGGTCATCATGTGTTACCAACCGGACGCTGATTTAGCGGGGTGTCAAATCGCCTTAAATTAGGACGGTCCGCGAGATGAGTAAACTGCGGATGGAAAAAGCAATCCAATTTGCAATCGTAAAGCAATGGTTACTGTTTGCGTTCGCTTCAGAATTTTTTTGTTTGTGGAAAAGCAATCATTGACTCTTGGTTGTTAAGCGAAAACAATTGACGAACGATGGTTCGTCGATCCGCCAGGGATCGCTGGTTGGATATATCGGTTCTTACGGGGATCTTCTGATTGAGGCCATGGAGTTTCACATGCAGACCTATCTCGGTCGTTCGCAGATGGTAGTGCAATACGGCAATCGTTGCCGGATACAATTCTTCGAGGAGGAGTTGCTTCAGCGTTGTTACCAGCAAGTCGAGCATCGCCGCGCTGCAACGACATTGGGCATCGTTATAATATTTCAATCGGACGTTCTAAACGATAGTCTTTGTAACTTTACTGACTTTTCTGGCGACGCCAGCGGGAGTGGAGAGATGTAATGTACGTTCATCGCACACGTCGGAAGTGGCGATTCCGAGTAGGGCTTGTACCAAATTTCGGATTGCGCACACGAGTGTATCTTTACGGGGTGCGGAGCGGAGTTCTCGAGTGTAGGTAGCAAAGTCAAATCGTCAGCAACGTAGACGTTAGCTTTCGGGAGTTTGAATTGCGGCAGCGGTTGAACTCTTTTCCAGTCGTTGATGAGTCTCTTGGCTATGCCGGTCTCCGTGTATTTCGTCTGGAATCGCGGCTCAACTTTGCGAGGTTCACCAACGTCGGCTTTGTCGAATATGACGATATTCACGTGCTCCGGGGTCAACTCGTTCATACAAGCCGTTATCATTACCGGGTCCCACTCGTAGCAAACGTCGTTTCCGGTTAAGAAACTGGCGGAAGAATTGAAGTGCATGTTATCGCACAGATCGGGAAGTTCGACCCGCCGCTTTCCGTCCAAGAATCTACACAGATATTTCGGGGGTAAAGTGACCACAGAATCATTCGTAAAAATATATTTCCCATATAAAAATTACCTGAACTTTGCCTCATTAATCTTACGAATGTCATCGTGAATTCGTTTTTTTGGGCCTTCGTTGCGCATCAGATTTAAGTATGAATAAACGGCCCGGCCGATTCCTTCATACTCTTTGGAACCATCGTTCATGAGTATCAATGTAACTGTGAAGAGGCAACAGTTCGAATGTGATATCACTGTGCTGCTGGATATATCCAGACACCAGCCGGCCCTTCGCAAATAACCGATCAACGATCCTTTGCCCTTGTGACCTATCGTCCATGAAACGTACTCAAGCGGTTTGCTTCTGCAGAAATGATATAGCGATGGAACCGTCCAGATGAATTCAATCTGAAAATCGGCGGTAGAGATTTTGTCAAAGGCAACTGAAGAAAAATGGCATGTTTATCTTGACAAACAAAACCAACCGTGCCATTTTCGTCTTCCGTATCTACTCTGTATAACCTTTGCAGTCTCGATATATCCAACAGATCGGCTCCTTTCAACTCGCAAAAACGATGTTTGTTCATGGGCTTTTTGGGTATGCTCAGAAAACAATCTGTGATATACTTTTCCAGGGTGTCCAGTGGCAAGTTCGCCTATCAGAAAAAATCTCATAATTAGCTCGAACAATAGTTGTATATTAAATAGAGCAAAAAAAAAAAATTGATTGCTCATAGAGTGAGCTTTGTGAGAGTTTTTTTCTATTATTGTTCATGAGATTTAAATGCAAGAGAAATGAAAAGCCTCAAAGACCCTGAAATCAATTTTCTAAAAACTGCTTTCCGGGATCTTTCTACCAATTACACCTGACCCTTTTACACTTGTGGCAAAGTTTCCTTCACGAGGAAGGAAACATTGAACGACGTACCCTCTTAGAAAGATTTTGCGATTGGTGGAAATGAATGCGGAAGGAACGTGCAAATTTAATTTTTTTTTAAATGTATACCTCTATCGCGATGGTCACATTATGTGTTCTATAATGTTCTTCCTTGAAGTGGACGACTGCAGAATGCAGCCCTTCGTCCGTCAAATTGTTGCGAAAGAATTGTCGTCCGTGTAAAGATTGTCGAGCGCGAACAACGGCATTCTGTTTGATCCACAAAGAGCTGGTCAAGAATCGAGCAAAATGAACGAGTGCTCTACAGAGAAACTTTTCTGGAATTGCGAAGTTGAAAGCAGTTTTGCTACAGCTTGTATATGCGTAACACCAACCACCGTTGTTATTAACGAATTCACTGAAGTCCTGAAAAAAATGAAAAATATAAAATTGTTTTTGGAAATTCAGGCGATTAGCATTATTTAGTTGAATCGCACCTGCAAAGACTTTTCAAATCGCACGAAGACCACATGTTCTATGAAACGCGCTAAACCTGGAATTTCAGATGGATCACTGGAACTTCCAACTCTGATGTTCAATGCACATTGAACCTGGAGAGGAAAAAGATCTCAGATGATACTGCTTTTTGGATTGAAATTATGCACCACTATGATTACTATCTCTTCTGCCGTTACCAATATTTCATCCATCTTCATTCTTTTAGAATTGGGTGAAGTATCACCAGTTTTGTCTTTATCAGTCCAATTGTGCTCACTTGCTATATAATGAATTAACATAAAATAAAATAAATGGCTTTTGCCAAGGTGTAAAATTGTCATTAGGTACAAAATTAGTATAAGAAGATAAGTGAAAGTTCTTAGCAGTGATCTCACTCACCACCTTTGCGTGTTCCGTTGGTTGCTTGTGTCTCGTCTACCTCCAGCGAAGCTCCATTGGGATCGCTGATCAACAGAGCTGTGAGGCCATTCGACAGTCGTATGGGTCTGGATCGGTCCAAAATATTGTTACAATAGGTTTGACCAAGATTTTTTGTCCAAGACGAGTTATGAAGGTGTATAAAAAAGATTATTCCATATGTATAAAAATTGAACACGGAACCTGTATTGTCTCTTGTCGCTTTGCTGTTTGATCGGAACTGCGAGATATTCAACGGCCTGTGGATCATCGGCTCCTTGTTTCTCGATCACGGTGCAATCGTCGTTATTTCCACTGTGAACAGGTCCAGTCCCGTTCATCGGGTCCATCTTTACGACTTATCTCGACTCTACAGCTTCGCGAAATTTGTCTTGTTGTTCACCCTTTGAATTGGATTTATTTAACATATGCGGATCAAACTTAATTTTTTATGCAACCACGCAAGGTGAGAATCTCTGTACAAAGCACAGTAGCTCGGTAGCTGCACAGTAGAAAATTACGTTGCAACTAGTTCGGCATCTTTTGGCGCCTAAAAAAACGATCGCGCGCTATCTTCGCTAAAGAGAAAATGGAGTTACGTGCGCGCGCATTTAAACCTGCACTCCGAGCGATTGTAGAGTACTCCTAGCGCGCTCGGAACCGGAAACGCCTAGCGGGACAAAAACGATCACGCATTCGGTCTTCGCTCTACTCTAGATCAGTTGAGTTCCACAAAATACTTCCGAGAACTCAAATTTATGTTATCATCTCGACTCTAAAGTTAGTTAATGAAAACAAACGTGGGTCCATCGCGACTGCAGCTTAAACGAACACGCCTATTAACGCCATGTGAAACACTCGTGCTTTCTCTCTCACTCGACTGTAAACACCAATAACGGTATCTCTCTCGCTCTGCTGGCGCGGTCACGTGACTTACACATGGCGTTAATATCATTTAAAACATTCTACCAAAATATTATAACGAAACATTTCTTCAATATTTTCAATTACGAAATACTTCAGAAATATAGTTGATCTTTTCATACATCTGAAATATTTGTGAAATGATGAAAAAATATTTTGCAAGCAAATATTAGAAGGTGTGAACTGAACTTTTCACGTTTTTAAAACATTTTACAAATATTTCTTAATGTTAAGAACGATCGTTTGCTCGCTGGCATTGCATATACACGCTCCGACAGTCGGCTGAATCGTCATCCAACAGAATCCATCAATGATTTTTGTCTTTCAGTTTTTGAAGACAGCCATGTAATACTTGACCGTTTTGCTCTCGATGCAGAGAAGTTTCAGCGACGGATTGTAGTGAAAATGTGTCATTAGTAGGAATTAAAATTCAAACAAGTTTTGAATTAAATAGAAGCGACTTCAATGTATTTGGAATAATATTCAACGATATTTAATGTCAATGATATCAACGATTTGAAAGCTCTGCTGCACATTTTAAAGCAAGCTTGCGAAATATTGAATTGGGCCATCGATGTTGACAAAACATAGGATTGAATATTATCCGATCGAACTTAAGTTTTCCGCAGGCTTTAACGTTTTCCCATAAACGCCACTGTAACTGATCACGAGACTAAAATGCTTTAATTGACTTTCTCCGCTAAGCAAACGCCCATATTATGCATCCAAGAGCTAATATAAAGAAATGCGATCACTGATCAGCTGCTGTCCAGTAATATTATAGACTGGAATTCTGCCAGGGCAAAATGTTGAGAGTGCGCCTGAAGGCGTCGATGTCTGTGATATAGTAATCGCGAGTCGATCTCGTAGTCTTCTTCGTATCTTTGGACAAGCGGGTTAAATACTTTAGCGGATATTCGGCTGATTTTCCTGAAAAATGTAAAACACCGTATGAGACTTTGAAAAAGCCCACTTTTGTGTAACAAAATATTTTAAAGGTCCAATTAATTTGCAAATTTCTCTTACCGTTCCCATTATTCCGTAGTTGCACAATATCAGCAGCGTCCTCCATGGGGTCGTCATATCCCACAATTTGAATGCTCAGCTTCCGCAAACGACAATCGTATTCGCCCATAGTGAACTTCATCATCCACATTCGCAGTTCCTCGACGGTCATTTTATTCATTATTTCCAATTCTCGTACTTCTCTATTGAAACCATATTTGCCCGCCATAATCTCAATCCAGTTGGCGTGCTCGTCGTCTTCACGACTGATCGCTTCGACTTCTTCGTTTTTCACTGTTATCAGTTTTGTCTTTATGCAGAGCAAATGATTTTTCGTCATGTCTTTGAATGCTTGCTTGAAAAAACTGCGCAAGTTTTCTATTCGGTAGTCAACGTCCTCCACAGTATCGTCTTCGAGAACTATACCCGTGATGGCATAGCCAAACATTCCGAAATTGCCCCGTAGTAAGTCGCATTCGTTATCTCTGGGAAGAAAATGTGCCATGATCATCTGAAAATAAATGAATAAATAAATTATAACATTTTCAATAATTTAATAAATTGGGAAAGCTCCAAATAATTGTGCTGTAGAGTGTTGAAAGATCTCCTACGCTCAGGTAGTCAATCATTGAGACCAATTTGAACGATGGATCCTCGAATTGATAGTAATTCGTCACAAACGAATGCAAATTCTCAGAATCGAAACTTCGCACTCTGCAGCAATGTAGTCCACGTGGAATCTTGTTCATACTGTGATGAGGCATAGTATTTGGTAATAGTGGACGACAGTTCAGTATATAGATGCATTCCAGTGCAGCATTGATGACGTCGGCTCTTTCCATGTTCCCCTGTACATAGCACTGGACGTACATGTGGTCGGTGAAATGTTTGACGAAGTCTTGAAACTGATCGTACTCGATATCGGAAAGGGCCGCGTACATTTCGGTGATTGACCAGTAATGCAGTATGGTAAGCGATCGCCTCACATCTCTGAAACATTTAGGACACACACTGCATCATCAGTCTTATCTGAAACGCGAATATTAGATTATATTTGTTAAAACAAAAATTATTCGGTACTTGGCCTCCCAATATGAGTCCAAGAAACCAGGAGAGAGAAGAAACAAAATTATGACTTACTCGGCGAGCTTCTCTGGATCCATTATTTTACTCCGGTACATTTGGAGAATTTCTTTCTTCGCCAGGTCGAACAAATCTTTGGTAAGCAGATCCCGGTACATGGTCAAGAAGCTTGTGACGTCCTTCAGGAAAGTCTTAAATTGATCAAATAACGAACAAGTCAGCCATATAAATCCCATTCCTGATATCCTCCTTCAACCCTCAGTGCGCCGACGTATATTGTTAATCATTAAGTGCACGCAAGGCCGATTCAATGCCAAGACCTCATGTATGCATTTTTGTTGAAAAAAAATAAGTCTTTTTTATAGCATATTTACACAGCTTAAACTTTTTTTGTTTTCAGTCATCAAAAAAATGTTTGAAGCCAAAGCTGTGTACTATTCGACTGCATCATTTTGCAAAAAAAAATGTCCCTTTGGGCACACCAATGGTTAACAATGTATATAGATCATTCTTACAGGTAGTTTCTGATTGAAACCATTGGCTTTGATCCAAAGTCCCTTCAAGCCTGGAGAAATTCTGTAATTCACTTCGGCAAAGTAAAGCCGATCTAATCGTTCGGCTATCAGATTCTTCAGGATTTTTTCGTACAAGTCGAACATGGTGAAACTGAGAATACATTACGTATATATAATACACGTTAATATAAAAAAATATGACGATATATACGTGAACTGGTATGTTAAATTTAAATATAAAACTGAGTTAAAATTAATTGGTCGGTATGTTCAATACATGCAGAAAGGTCGATTCAATATATTGAGCATTCAACTTAACGTGTGCATTTACACCAAATCTGTTTTCTTTGTTTAGGTGTAAAAATTCTGTATAACTCATCAAGTGTTCATATACCATTTTTTTATGGTGTAAACATAAATCGACAATTCATTACGGATTGATTCCAACTGTGAGTGCATTGTACATACTTGTCTACTGACTCGAATGGTATAGGCGAAATATAATGAAGATTCACATAGCTCTCCGGATCTCCGGCATGCGAATCCGCTTTGTGCCAAACTTCTAACAAAGCGTCCGAGTGGATTTGAATGGGCTGATCGATGAAATGAGCCTGCGTCTTGGCATTCGTCACCCACGCTTCTTGTGCTTCGAACTTTATGTACGGCTCTTCTGGTTCGACTTTTATGTACGCTTCTTCTCGTTCGATCTTTATGTACGCTTCTTCCGGATCGATTTTTATGTAAGCTTCTGATTCGATCTCTATGGTCAGCTCATCTTCCTTCGGATTCTTCCCACGAGAGGATTGACGAATTGCCCTTTTTTTCGGTTTTCCACACCCTTTGCGTTTTTTTCTTAGGGATGACATTTGCGTTCGGTTTTTTTCGCAGTTATCAAACAATCTCGGAATTCGATAATTGTAAGTTTCGATGGCTATTTTATTGTTATACAGTTATGGATTGAACATTTTTGTAACTTGTCCGAAGTAGATGCTTCAAGATTTTTCGAGCTGTGAAGTGCAAGGACCTAAGCGGCGTTATTTGCCCAATTGCAGACCGCTTAGTGAGCTGTGCCGATTTTCCACAATACCCAATGCACCGTCTCAGTCGGTAACTTGGCTTAATCGAACAAAGAGTAAATACCGACGGACTCAAAACAAAAATTGTCTACCACATTCTTGGGCGCTTTCGATTCGTCGTTGTAATGATGGTGCGCATGCGCTCGGTCGTTTTCGATACGAATTCGTATCAAAAAACGACTGTGCGCATGCGTAGTCACGTTGTAATAACAAAAAAACGACAGTGGCCGTATGGTTCAAAATCTGCTGCTAGGTGGAGATACCGGAGCCAACCACAAAGAAAAAAAGAAGAAACGCCAAATTGAAAGCAGCTCCTGTGGCTTTATGGAATCGATCGAGACTTCAGAAATCTACATGTGATAATAAATGTGGAGAGGTTTTTTTTTCTAAATCCGGATTGCACTACAGTAATAGGAGAATGGGCACCGTGAATGTCCCCCCCCCTCACTTGGAAGGCGGGTTGCCCTGTTCCTAAACCCCCCCTCCGCGGATTGAACCTCTTCATGGAATCTGAAACCCCCCACCGTCTTTCGGTGAAGCTGACCGCCTCTTTCAGTGAAGCAAACCCACGCTTGATTCATTTTTTAAACGTTTTCATGGTATTAAGCCATAATATTCATTTTTTTAACTTTGCCAAAATTTGTGATAAAACCTTCATTACAAAACACGACGAATTCGGGGACGATGCGGTCGTGGGTAATACAAAGCAAATAATCGATGTTTGTAAGAAAGTTACAAAAAGAAACTTTAATCCCGCCAGTCTTTTGAGAAAATGTACACATGTTACAAACATACGATGCCATCGTACTCGCGATCGAATAATATCGATGTAACTATTAGTGTCAACTCTAAGAGTCTACAATATAGTTAAACTGATGTAAAATCTTACAGATACCGATTCACATCGACGTGATGTGATGATAAGATATGCGTTCTCTGCTCGTTATAAATTCCGTCTTGTATGTAATACAACTATTTTAACTTCTTCAGCTGAGGGCTCATAAAGCAGTGACAGTCTGTAACAAAACGGTTTCCCCATTTTCTTTGCCACTACTAATATTGCGGACAGAAGCAAATTAGGTTTTCGTAGGTCATGTGTAGATCGATGAAAACCTAATTCCCTCTTGTCCGAAATATTAATTGTCGCGGAGAAAATGGGATACCCGATTTGTTACAGACTGAGTCTGTATAACATGCCCTTAAAGATATCATTGGAAAGTTAATTGGCTGGTCCAATCGTAAACGATCTCGATTTGTGTTCAACACGAACCATTAATCTACTTTTAACACGATTCACCATCGATAATCCGTCTGCATAAAACAATATTTCCAGTCATACGTCCGGGATTTGTAGAGCGTTACGGAGTGGCGCTCTGCAGGCGTAACACATTCAGGCCGCACTTGAACTCTTCGATGTCGGTAATGTGGTGATCGCTCTTCTTTTTATTTTCTTCGTTTACCGGCTTGCTCACGTATTTCAGCGAATATTTGACCATGCTATTGTAACCGAGAGCGGCGTGAGCTGTAAAAGAAAAAAAAGTATGCACACTTGATTTTTAATTCGTTTAAGCGATTATCGTGTTTGAGACCAATTGGCGGATTAATTTTCCTGACCTGGCGATTTCTTCGACGACAGTTGATCAGTGTTATTTCCTCCAACTTGAACGCTCAATTTACGAATATCGATTCCGTCCGCGGTGCGAACCTTCATCAATTTTCTCAAATCTTGTATTTTTATCGAAGATATCGCATCGCGTTCTTGATAAAGTCTGTCGAATATGTACATTCCCGAGGTTATCTCTACCCAGTTTCTCTTCACTTCGTTCTCGAGTTTCATAGTCGTATTTTGCTTCGTTTTCGTCAAAGCTTCCTTCACACTGGAAAATGTTTCCTCCGACATCGCATTCAACGTGTCGCCCAAAGATTCGCGAAACTTCTCGATATCATCGTCGATGAGGTCGGTGCTCATTGAAGAATGTCGGCCAGTAACGGTGTAACCGAGAGCGCAGGAAGTGTCGGCCTTCAAGCTGTATCTCGAATAGTTCTGGCCATTCCGAGCTCGAAGACCTTCGAAGAGAGGCCCGTCTATAATCATCTAGAAATAAATGGAGAAAAAAATACATCAACATTTTAGTGGTTTATTGTGATGCATCAGGCGGATATCCGGGCCAAAAGTGATTTTAGCGGGCAAAAAAGTAATTCAGCGGAAGGAAATAAATTTGAAAAATAGCCAAAAGAATAATCAAAAATAGCAAAATAACAATTAAAAATATCACGTACGTTGAGCAACTCAATAATTACAGCCCATCTTATCGATGTATCGTCAAACTGATAGTAATTCATCGTGACGGACTGCGAGTCGGTCGTATCGAAGTTTTTCACCCTGCAGCAACTGACTCCTAGAGGAATTTCGTTTGCTCTCATACGCGGCCTGAGGGGCAACAGAGGTCCGCAATGTAACATCTCGACGCAGCCCTGCACAGTTTTGACAACATCGTCCTTCTTCATGTTTCCTTGCACGAGACACTGCACGTAAATCCGATCGTTGAAATGCTTCACGAAGTGATCGAACTGACGAGAATTCACGCGAAATAGGGCCTCGTGCTTATCCACAGCCGACCAATGCACGAGCCTCACGATCGATAGCCGTACGTCCCTGAAACATAAAAAAAAGTATTACTCGAACGCGCGACGTAAAAAATGATCATCTTATGGCTACTTTTCATTTGCGTAACGAAGATTAAAAAATAAAAACAAAGCAGCCGTTTCGCGGACCACTACGTGCAACGAATTTGGTGCTTAAACTCAATCTCTTAGAGGGGCACGAAATTGAAAATATATTGAATTGATATGGTAAATTAAAATATATTTACGACAATTCGGTTTTGCATTTTTTAAATCTGTTTCGGTGAAAAAATTATTTCAAAAAAAAATTATTTGGTAGTCATCATCCATGTAGATAATTAAATGAATATTGTCTAATCTCATGTTATTTTATATATATAAATCTGTTCGTGAATCGTTGTTAATTTTCTTCCCATAAATCCAGTTTACCAGATTATTTTGATTAACAGACAGACGGTAAAATAAAAGGGTTACAAAAAACAGACTTCATGCAATCGATAGAAATATTGACATAACGTACTCCGCTAGTTGGTCGGGATTTGAGAATCTGTTATAGTATGCTTTTCGCTGTTCACCCATCACTTTTTTGAAGTCCTCCGACATGAGGGCCATGAGTTTCGGGCATTGTGCAATGTACCTCGTTATCGATGTCATCAGAAGCTGAAAAGTTTATAAGTGAAATAATACATTACAATCGATTTTTAGTCACTAGAACCTAAAGTAGTCTTTTATTTTATGTTACGAAAGTTGGTTCCTGGATTTATAAACACTTGGTAAAATAAAAATGTTACTTTAAAAAGTTTCAGTAGTAATTGGAAAATGGAAAACCTAAGTTCAAAGTCAAATTTCAAAATTCACTTAAATAAAAAAAAACAAAGAAAACCAACATTTATTTAATAAAAAAGCGGTTTTATTAAATCAATTCACGTCGATCGTTTGGAACGTCTCCTATCTCGTAATGAAAAAAAAGATGCGCTAGCTGCGTATCCAATTGTGCATCTCGCTTACAGGTAACTTCTGATTGCAACCGTAGACCTCCACAGTCAGACCTTTTTCGCTCGAATCTATCCGGTAATTAAATCCAGCCGCAGTTGCCGGATACAATTCCTCGAATATCAGTTGCTTCAGTACCGCTACGAACAAGTCTAGCAGACCCGCACTGAAATTGCATCGAACCACGTTAAAAACATCTGAAATGCCTCGGTCGGTATTAAAATCTATAATTGATATTTTTCGTATGCCGATCATCTACAACCAAAAATAAATTCTTACATGAACTTTAGGTAATATTCACTTTGTGTAAGAATTTGTTTTTAAGCATTACTGGTCTGCACTGACAAACAAAAAATTAATCATAGTTTTTATTACCGACTAGGCCGGGTCGAGTGGGGAGGTGACCTTAAGGTAATGTGAAATACCGCTGCTGGTAAAAAAAAACTACCGAAACACGTTTTCAGACGGCAGTCCGCCGACGAAAAACAAAATTGTCTTTCCCTGGGGAATTGGCAGACGCAAAGAAAGACAATTTTTTTTTCTGGGGTCTGTGGTCTGAAAACGGCATTCATTACAGTTTTTGTTACCAGCTCAGCACGGGGCAAGTAGGCGGAAGGGTGTTCCACTTCACCTTAAAATAGACGTTACACCGTCCCTATAATTTTTTTCATAAATCTTACGTACTTCTCCGGCGACGATAACGGTAGCGGAGATATGAAATGAAAATTCATATAGCACTCCGGTAGTCCGAACTTCGTATCGTGTTTGTACCAAGTTTCTGACGACGCACCCGAGTAGATTTTAATGGGATACCGGGAAGTGGTCGCGGGTGCAGGGATCAGAGTAAAATCATCGGTTAGGAAGATGTTTGCTATCGGAAGATGAACTTCTGGCGACGGTACACCGTTCTTGAAGAACCTGACCGAACTCTTGAGCATCTTCGTATCCTCGTATTTCATTTTGAACCAAGGCTCAACCTTGTCACACTTCGTTTCGTCCCAAGTTTGATAGTATATCATGATATTGGCATTTTCCGGCGTCAGCGCATCCATGCACATTTTAAGCCAGGTCGAGCCGTTGTCGGGGTAATGATCACTACCAGTCGAGTCGGCAGGAGGATTGCGATACAAATCCTTGTAGAGATCGAAGAGATCGGTCGGTCTCGGTTCGTTGGACAGTCTGCAAGAATCGATCAAAAATAATCTTTCAGAATAGTGCTCAAAACAATCATTGTCCTGCCGAAAATTCCCACATGAAATGTCATATAAAATTATCACATGACATCCTATATAAAATTCCGATGTGGGAACGCGTATAGAAATTCCACATGCGATCCCATATTAATTTCCCACATGGGATCTCGTATAAAATTCCCACCTGGGATCGTATATTGGGATAATCCATAGGATGAAGATTAAAAATAATTTATAAATCTATTGGACAGTTTACCTGAATTTGGCTTCTTCCATTTTACGGATTTCATTGGATATTCGTTTCTGCTGCGCACCGTCTCGGACCATCATATAGATGAAAGAGTAAACGGTGCGCACAACGTTCATCCAATACTTGAGACCTTCCTCGGTGATCACCAGAGACAAGCAGAACTGCGTGTACGTCGAACTCTTCGAGCGTGTTTTCGCAATGCAGCTGAAAATGTTCAGACACCACTGCTTCTTGCGCAAATAGCTCAGCAACGAACCTTTACCCTTGTGGCATATTATCCACGATATGTACCGTAACGGATTACTTCGGTGTTGGTAGTGCGATGGAATTGTCCAAATCAACTCTATCTGGAAATCATTGCAGACAAATTATTTGCGCATCTTTAGGGGGGAAAAAGCAAAAAGTTTGGCTCACAGCGCTGCGCGAAGCCCACCTTGCGATCACCATTAACCGACTTTATTTCAAAAATTCTTTGGGATCCCGATGTATCCAGCAAATCCGGTCCACTGAATTCGGCAAAATATTCTACTGGTAAACAGTCGTCAGGCAAGCACGCGAAGCACTCTTCGACATATTTTTCCAAAGTCTCGAGTGACAATGACGCCTATCGATAAGAAATGAATTATTTGTTTTTTTTCCCTAAGAAAATTGATTTGAGTATACGGAGACCAATGCAGTATAGTCAGATTCGGCAACTGTCAATTAAATTTTCAATTTGCGTTGCCAGTTTGACCATTTTACACCACTCGATTTCATCGCTACCACGATCGTCCTATTCTCACCTCAATGGTGAAGATCATATTATGTGCTCGGTAAAACCGTTCCCTGAATCTGCACAGTTTTTCGTATAGCTGGTCGTCCGTTATGTTTTCGCGTAGAACCACGAACTGTCGTACCGACTTGACGACATCCCGTTTCATGTGAGGATTCGTGAATAGTCGTGCGAAATGATCGAGCGCGACGCGCAAAAATTCCGTCGGAGCGACGAATTTGAATTTCGTCTGATCGTACGACGTGTGCGTCTCAACATTACCGCCGAAGCTTTTGACTAGTTCATCAAAATCATATTCCTGTAGGAAAAAGGTACATTAATGGAACATTTTATTATCACCAATAATATAAGTTACAGGAATTTGAAAAACAAGCAGTACCTGTGAACATTTCTCCGACCCCGCGAAAATCATCCGCTCCAAGAAGTGAGTCATGCCTGGAACATTTTGTGGGTCGTTGAAAGTCCCAACGTTGATGGCCAATCCGCACGCCGCCTACATAGGAAACGTTTTGAAGAATTTAAAACATTCTTTTTCCCAATTTAATTTCATCTATCTGACACAATCTTGTAACAGTGATGTAATTTTTTTTTTTTACAACGCTCAAAAAATGTATTTCTTTATTATTCCGATAATCAAAACCTTAATTTTTCAGGACGTTCGTTTACCAATTAATCAATTTTCTTTACCACAGTACTTGCTATAACTATTAGCGCTATCTATTAATACCTCCAAATTGTACATTCCAATACAACGGTGCACGATGCACGTGGAGCTTAAACCATTGTCATTTCATTGAAGTTAAATAACTCGTTTTGGATGAGCAGATTATGTTAAAGTTCATTCAGTTTTTTTTTTTTAACATGTACCACTGTAACAATTTGAATAATTGTTTCTCAGTAAAGAAAAATGTTTTTCTAGATTACTTTTTTTTATTTGTTAATTCTCTGGATACACTTGCAATTTTCTATGGCAATTTTGAAAATCATTGACATTTTTCTAAGTTGCAGATCAAGTTTGTTTTTTTGTACCTAACATTCTCACCATGCACAAAATAACATGTTATGTAAAACTAAGATCCTTTGCGATACACGAGTACTAAATTATTTCTCAACCAAAAGAGTCGCAGATTGGGAAGAAATGTGTTTAACAATTTCATTAACATTTACGTGACAAATAGGTTTCTCGCTTCGGAACAGTTCTATGCCTATTTCATAATTGTAGTTACTTGTGACAAACAATAAAAAAATATCGGTGATAATAGACCCATTGCAAAACGCAGCCTATTGTTATTGTTGATTGCAAACCAATACGTACCATTTTTTCGTCAACCTCCTTCACCATTGAGATATTTTCTTCTGTCTTGAAACGTTTACAGTTTGGTTCCGATACTTCGTCTTTATTAAAATTGGACTCATCGCGATCTGTGGACTCTACCAATTGTGATAAAATTCAACAAAACATCGCAAGACATGACTGCTTCTCAATAATGTGCTTGACAAATTATATGCAATTTACGATAACTGTACAAGCAATACCTGCAGCAATACCATTATGTTTCCCTTTATCGGCATCTGGTGAATCTAGTTCTGGACATGAATCGATGCTGTGAGTAGCGATCAGCAGAGCCTTGAAGCCATTGGCTAGTTTTATGACTCTGTGTAAAAACAACAATTCTTAAGCAGGAATAACTAACAAAGAGAAACTACCATTGGGTTCTTGGAAGGTATTCTGAATCTTCCGTACATGAGAGTTTTTATGACTTTGGATGAAACATATGTAATTGATCAGAAACTGTGAATTTGTATTTAATTATTTATTTCGTTGAACAACGAGCGAGCGGTAATCGTACGTTAAAATTGTAAATTCAGAGTTGATTCACGAATCGAATTTATTATTAGTATTGTCATCATTATTATTAGTTTTGTCGAGTAAATAATGCAAAAAAATTCAATGAAGTACAAAATTTCTCGATTTTTCCCGATTTGCCTTATTTTACAATTGCGTAATACTCTACAAAGTACACAAACATGGCGTGCACTACATGCGACTGCTACGTAAAGTTGTTCAATGACTAAAGAAAAAAAATGTCCATTAATTTAAAATGATACTTTGCCTTATCGTTTTCAACGGTCGTCCTGGGATTTTAAACAACTAATTAACAATTACATTATGAATCTACAGAATCGTAAACCGGCCTTCGAAGTCCGGTCGGAAGGCGGACTTTCAGTCTTTGTTGACTTTCACACGTTGGGGTGTGAAATTTTTTGTCACAGATTACGCTCGTGTTTCTGAACATGTCGTATTGCTGTGTTTGCAAAGTATTACCTGTATTTTTTCTTGTCATTTTCTCTCGTGATTGACGGTCCAAGATATTCCACGGAGACGTCGGAATTGCTTTGTGAAACCGTGGCTGCCACGTTCCCGTTTTGGTTAGGATCGCTCGACCGGTTTGGCGATTTTACCATATCGGAACTGTTACTATCCGTGAATGTTTATTTCATCGAAGATTCCACCAAAATTTTTTACATCGTTAGTTCGCCGATCAGATTATGATTTACCGTGGGCGTAAGTTTTTACGCAGATCTCTCATGCATCGAGAAAAACTTACAGACTGCTGCACATGAGGAACGCCGGTATCGGCCAGTATCGGCCCGTACCAGTAGCGGCCACTCATTGTGGTGGCTTCTTCGATTCTTTCAAGATCAACAATATATAAACTCGACTGCATGTAATTGTTGTTGCAATTGTCTAAAATCCGAATGTCTGGTTTCTTCTCTTAGGAAATTAGAGATTAGCTTATTTATTTTCTTATTGTTTTTCGATTTTGCTAATAATATTTGTATTTATCCGAGATTCGATCGCCTATTCTATTAATTTCCGTACTATCGATTTTCTCTGCGCTCTTTAGAATACGAGGTTTTCAATTTAATCGGTTAAATACTCCGCTTGATTTATGCCTTGTAACCCCCCCCCCCCCCAATACGTGCTAGTCGTGGCGACACTTATCAGCAAACATCGAAAGGGTTTGATAAATGCATAAAACACTAAGTGCATCCGGTGCAAGCAAGTACTTACAGTAGTGCGAATGGTGTTGATTTCGTATAAGTTTCACAGAATCGAGAGGGTATTGTAAACATTTCTCGATGGTATAAAAATCCAAAAAATAATTCCAAAATGTTATTAACAAATTGATGAAAAATTTAATTGTTCAACAAACCTTCCGGAAACAACTTTTTTTTAATGAAAATTATTTATTTATTTTTCTGAATACATATGAATTTTTTCAGATTTTTAAATTCGCTTTGAATTTTCTGACTATCTACAAGTTTGTCGCATATAAAAAAAAAATATTCAAAGTAAATATTGAATGAGAAGTGTTTACAATTGCCTCTCAATTCTCTGAGTTAAATAGACGAATATATATTATACTATTAACTAGCGACGAACCCCGATCCTCAAATCAACACCTTTATAATCATAACGATGAGTTTACCCTAGCGAAAAATTAAGAATCACACGAAAGGAAATGTACGTAAATTGTAACAAAAAAAAACTTATCCAGCATAGATTTATCCGCTGTAATTACATGCCTCTAAATGACAATTTTTTTTTTCTTGAACCTACAACCTTGCCTAGTATAAAGTTTCCTACATTGTATCTCTTACAGACTTGCCCTATTCCGTTTCATTTCTCTTCCGTATTGATTTCGTTACACGGTTCATTAGTCTATTTTCTCTCTTTGTACCTCGTTGCGTCTCGTGCGCGTATTATTAACGATTTTTGTATGTCTCTTTGTCGTTTCGTTAAATCATTGCCAATGAAGATATTCCTCCTCTTTAACGTTCTCTTTCGTCTCATTACTAAGATTTTCGACGCACACTCCTCGAACCTTACTAAGTAAGTAGTTCTTCCTTCATCCTGTAATTCTCTTACGTTTTCCAACTTGACTTCCTTCCGTGCTAACCGCTCCAAAAATCCTTTCACCTCCCTCTCCGAGTCATTCCTGCTTTGTACCCTGAATCCTTTTATTATCACATTATTTTTCCGCTTGTTTCTTACGTAGATTTCGTACAACTTTTCACCGTTGTCATTGGTGTAAGCATCAATCAAGTTTTGCAAATCAAAATTACTGAGATAACTGAAGATTTCCATAGTTAAATCCGCAGGTAACTCGTATTCCAGTGGGGAATTAAATAAAGGTGCGCCGCTATTTAACAAATACATTATTCTTTGGGCTCTCTTGAAATTATTCTTTATCCAATCAGAATACATCGGGAACATGGCTTCGTAGTCAAGCGACTCCAAAGTTCTTACTACACTTTCATTTCTTGCGTAATGGAATCCAGTCAAGATATCATAGAATGAAAGTCTACTGCCAGCGATCTTCGTCTTCCTCATCTTTTCACATTCCGCCTTACAAGTGTCATACAAATAGCTGTCAGAATCACACAAATCGATTGATTGCAAATTCTTTTGACTCACGAATAGATTTGCGGCTCTCATTTTAATTAAATGCTTTGTAAGAATCGGCGGATCATGCGTCTTATAGTCTCTCCTAAACTCCGATCTTTGCAAAACATGATCGAGGGCTGTGAAATTATTGTTACTTGTGATATTAACATTAGCACCATACTCTGGAAGAACCGTTATAACTTGAAGAACGTTATGACGAGCAGCTATATGCAGTGCTGTCTCACCATCTTCGTCTCTGCGATCAATGTCAGCGCCGTATTCTAGCAACATTTCCACACCTTTATGATTTGCAAGAGCTACAAGGTGAAGTGCAGTTTCGCCTCTTTTGTCCGTAGTATTCACACTAGCTCCGTACTTGATCAATACCTTGGCAACTTTCGGGTAATTTTTTTCAAATGCGATATGTAAAACGGGAGTACCGTTTGCGTGCAACAGCGTTTTAACATCAGGACAATTTTTCAAAACAAGCTCAATAACCTTGTGCATTCCTCTTGCAACAGCAAGACGTAATGTGTCCTTTAAATTCTCGTCGGTAGGATCAACTCGAGCCCCATGCTCCAAGAGACATTTTACGATTTTCTCGAGTCCTTCAGTTTTGCAATCCCTAACTAGGTATGTATCCGACGGGAGTGGATGATAAGAGGGATTGGGAGCATCGACAGAGCGGGATAGAGCATGTAACAAGAGAGTTTTTCCATCCACGCCTACAGCATTCAAGTCGGACCCGGCTTTTATCAGTAGCTCGGCTACATTCACCACCCCGCCTAATATTGCTTTATACAAAAGTGTACGACCTGTATTGTCGACTACCACATTGACGTCCGGCCGGGACTTCAAGACATGCTCAATAGTTCTATCGTATCCAAGACTACCAGCCGAAAACAGTGCTTTCCTTAATTGTTCGTCGTTAACGTCGACGTAAAATCCATGATCTAGAAGTAGTTTTACAATCTGATCGTGTCCCTCATTTATTGCAGAACACAGTGGCATTAAATCATTGACACCGCTGGCATTAGCATCAGCTCTCTTGCTCAGAACGAGCTTGACGACTTCTTCATGGCCGTTCGTGGCGGCGCAGTCGAGCGGTGTCAAGTACCTGACGGGCAACGAATTAAGTACTACTGGCACTTGGTCCGGGGCACAATTCGGTATACAAGATCGTGATAATGAACAATGCTCAGTAGATGCTGGACGATACACAGGAGATGTTGGAGAATACGAAGGAGATGTTGGACAATACACAGAAGACCCAGTGCTACTACAGGGCCAATCAAATTTGGAAGAAGACAAAGGCATAGAACCTTGGTCACACGCAGAGTCGACGCGGGCTCCGTTGTTCAAAAGAGCTTCGACAATTCGTACATGTCCCTTATCAGCAGCAACATGAAGCGGGCTAATGCCACTGTCAACATGGCTCTCGACTCCGCATAAGGAACTCAACTAATTTTTCATTCCAGCCTTCGGTTTTTGTTTATGGCATTTGTTTATGGCAATTGGGTCAATGGAAGCTCAGTAAATGATGCGATCGGACTGGCGTCCGATCGGAATTTCATTGGAGTTTGATGTTTTTGCCCCGAACAGTAGATTTGCCGTACCGTCCGAGTGGGGTTAGAGATGTATTGTAAGTCAGAAACAGCCTCTATATACATACTGAGTTTCCACTCGGGCCGAGAACGGACTGAAACGAGCCTGAACTAATGGCAAAATTCTAGTTAATTCGAAACTTTATAGTCAACAGCCAATCCCATAAGTGAATTTTGAGTTTTCTAGAATTTTGCCACTAGTTCAGAGTAAATCTCGGCCCGATCTCACTCACGATGGAAATTCGGTAATAGTTGCAAACTGATGGCAGAAACGGTCACTGCACATCTCTAAGTGGGATTCTCTGTATGCCGTCGTGAAAGATTTACACCTGCGGCGGCACCGAGGATGGCACCCCTGTGACGGCCGTTGGGGAGATTAGGGGGGTGTTATTTGTTTTACGAGGATTCTTCCGCTTAGTGAAATCCGGTTCCGCGTTCCGATTCTGGGCACAACCAAGCAGATGGACGCCGACATTCCGTGCATTCCTTAGATCGTTCCCAAAATAACTGGTAACATACAGGTGCGCGAATGCACACGATATTCTCAGTAACATCTGACGAATAACGGAATATAAGGTGGACAATAGCTAAAACCATGATGCAATTTAATAAGGGCAACGATATAATACAATTCGCATTTCGGGTATCGTACCATTTGGTACCGCTACCGTTCCGTCGCCGTGCCGTTATTTTTCTATCTGGGTTATTATTTTCCGTGTTGTTTGTGTTGAATCAATGTTATTTCCGATCTTTTGCCGCGGCTATGCGAATTATATTGTATCGTTTTGCTTATTAAATTGCATCATGTTTTTACCTATTGTCCGCCTCACATATCGTTTTTAGTCAGATGTTACTGACAACATCGTGTATACATACGGGCACTTGTATGCACCCAAAATGACTACACTATAGCATCTGCGCACCCGACACCGTGTCCCTAGATTTCGAAACAGTATTGCAGCATGTGGTGGATAAAGTAGATCGGATGGAACCGGCCAAATTGTCGTAACAGTACTATGCTGATAGCTATAAGTTCCGAAAATTTCTACATGCCCACATTCATGATAAATAAATAAATAAATCTCGTTATTCAGAACAAAAAATTCATTCGGCTTTCATTATTTTCATTTATTATTTCATTGGTGAATTTTTCCATAAAAAACTAAACTACAAATGATTACGACGTAAACACGGGAGACAAATTCACTTGAAATCAACCCAGACTGCTAAAGGCTGACCAAATTTGTGATAAAAAAAGGCCAACTTAGATTTCGTGTAGGTTAGTTTTACGCTCCGTGTGAAAATAGCTTCAGAAGAACAAATAAAAATAATCCATTACTCGAACGTTAAATAACCAATTATTAAAGTTACAGATATTTCGCATCATTCCAGCCTTCCGATTGGCCAGCCGAATCTCCAAGACCAATCGCAGGCCTGCGTCTCGTAATTTCCCAAGCCAGCGAATGCTCGAACACCATTGGTTCACCATCAATCGAGCCAATTTCATTCGCCAACCACAGCAACCAATCGCAGGCCATGAAATTCCGCTCACGACTCTACGACTTGTCGCACGAACCTTTCGAGGTTACGTTTGTTGTTCGTGTTGTCTCTCGGGCGAGAATTCGGAGTTCTCGTGTCGAAAGCCCTTCGGCGAACGCGCTCGAGTTTAATTTCGATTAAATGCGATGGGTACTCAAGAAAACTCGGCGGTCTCCACCGGAACGAAATCGGTTCAGTCGAACAACGCCAAGTGTTACGGTAAAATTGTTCTTACCCTGCAGAATTGTCTGCTGCCCGACGAGAAGCTGAACTCGACGCCGTCCTTTCTGGACGGTCTCGACGCCGAGACGGAGACGGATCTTCGAATACTCGGATGCGAGCTCATTCAAACTGCCGGAATTCTGTTGAAACTGCCGCAGGTCGCGATGGCAACTGGTCAGGTGATATTCCAACGTTTCTACTACAGCAAGTCCCTGGTAAGACACAACATGGAGACAACCGCGATGGGCTGCGTTTGTCTGGCGAGCAAAATCGAGGAGGCCCCGAGACGCATACGCGACGTCATAAACGTCTTCAACCACGTCAAACAGGTCTGCGGACAAAAGTCCATACAGCCCGTCGTGCTCGATCAGAATTACGTGGGACTTAAGAATCAAGTGATCAAGTCCGAGCGCAGAGTCCTCAAGGAACTCGGTTTCTGCGTTCACGTAAAACATCCTCACAAGATAATAGTCATGTACCTTCAGGTTCTCGGTTACGAGAAGAATCGCGCGCTCATGCAGCAATGCTGGAACTACATGAACGATTCTCTCCGCTCCGACGTGTTTCTACGTTATCATCCCGAGACGGTCGCGTGCGCCTGTGTTTATCTTGGCGCGAGGCAACTCCAACTTCCACTGCCCACGGCGCCGGCTTGGTTCTCGCTGTTCAAGGTCAACGAGACTGCGATACGCGACGTCTGCCGCAGGATCCTGCGGCTCTACTGCCGTCCGAGAGTGAGGCCCGAGGCGCTGGAGAAGAAGGTCGAGGAGCTGCGGCGGCAGTACGAGGACGCGAGGTCGAAGGCTCGCGGCGGCGACATTGATGGTCACACGCCGAGTCCGCCGCTACCGAAGCACCACAATGCCTGGGGAGGATTCATCAGCCGCAGCGGCACTCACGCGGTGCCGGAGCGGACGAAGTCACCGAGACGCTCCAAGTCGACGAGCACCTCGCCGGCGAGGGGAGAAGGTGCGAAACACGCCAAGCGGAAGAAACACACCAGCCGCAGCCGCTCGAGGAGCCACAGCCACGGTCACACGCACAAGCTGAAGAAGACGCAGAGACGGAGGTCCGGCAGTCACAAGTCGTCACGCAGCCGGTACAGGTCCCGCAGCCGGACCAGAGACAGAGACGTGGAGAAGTCGAGCAAACATCGGAACAAGCACAGACGGCACTGAGCAACTGCTAAATTAAGATGTATTTTTTGTTAAGGCCGGGAACTAATGTTCTTGGGTAGGCACGTCGGAATTTTGTACTTGCGGCGTGTCCGTGTACATTTACTTGCAGGGAAAAGACTATAGTAATAAAATATGTTTTTTTTTACTATAGAAATAAAATTTTTTTTTTTTTGGTGTGGGGTGTTTTTTTTTTTTTTTTTTTTTTTTTTTTTAAGATAATATTTGTGACAAGGTGTTTCTGGCCTTGGGGCATACAACGATCGGGGAAGGTTGGGCGAAAAATGTTCGTACGTCTGTAATGATTGGTCTTCTGGAAAATATCGATGTAATAATTAATTTTGTGGAAAATATCGATGATAAATTTATTTTCTGGAAAACATCGATTTTTTTTGTCTACAAACTTAATTTCTAACGTTTCGCGCTCTTTCATCTTGGTTCGTGATTTATTTTCGCTCGACACTTTTGTTGCGGAATATCGTTCGTGCATTGTGTCGAGCGAGCACTGAGGAATCTTTGAATAAATCAACTTCAATATCCGAACCCCCATTCAATAATTTATCATATAAAAGGAAGTTTGTCATTTTCACAAATTTTCTATTTTAACAAAAGTAATAATATGCTTCGTTCTTTCTTTTTTTGTGTAAAAATCATATCATCGTCGCTTATGAAAATCCTAAGTAGGCAATGTATCTAAACCTAATAATAACAATAATATTTATTATTATTATTATTATTGACTTACAGAAAATAAATTTTCACTTTTTAAATGTGCTTCTATATAATGCTCTCCAAATAAAAATAAATAAATCAATTTTATTTTAAAATATATTCGTTGACTCTGTTTCGATTGCACCTAACCCAGACCCGGTCGGTATCAGAAACTGTAATCAAGTTTTTTCACGGGTCTCGGCAGTTGACGGTCAAAAGAAAAGTCTCATTGGAAGCGAATGTCACCGACTCATAAGGTAAATAAAGGGAATATTTTATTAAAAATATACGTATCGCGGCATTAATCAAGAGTAAACCGCTCTTCAATATGCCGTCAATTTCGTTTGTATTTAACGTATACTGAATTTATTATTAGTATAAATTGCGATTAATGGCGGTAACTGGGACAGCGGCGGAAAATGGGCCGTTTACCTTATGTCACGTGGTACATCTTTCTCATGGCCTTAAGGGGAAGTTGCAATTTACACATTAACTTTATTCAATGGTGCAAATTGTTTTGAGAAAAAGTTGAAATCGGGCCGAATGCGAAATTACCGTGTGCAACCAGCTCGAATTTGCTTTTTCCTAAAAAAAAATGAACACCCTTGAGAAAAGTTCATTACATGTTTCGTTACCGACCGGTATATTTCACTTCCCCTTAACGCGGAGGATCCGGATGAGTTCGGTGCCTCGGATAACGTGGAGACTCGATTAATCGAGGATCGGATAAGTGAGGTTCTACTAGGTTCTTGTACTCCAAAGGTACTCCAAAAACACGTCCAGCTTCGCCATTCAAATGGCGCATCGGACGCTCCTATTTTCCCGGTAATTTTCATCCTTCAAAACAGATACAATTTTTGTTCGAGCGGTAGAATTTTCTCTCGAATTCGTGTACTACACTCGGATCATTCCATTTTCCGGACGTTTATTGTTGGTCGTCCAATCGATAGTTGGCATGAACATCCTTCAACATAAAAAATTAAAAAATAATGGTAAATATACGAAAAATTTCAAAGTTTATATAAATTTTTTTTAAGGTTATCCGACATCGAATTATCAAACAGCATCGTTCCCGAGATTTTGTCGATGCGTAATTTATCTGTGTTAAATATTATTAGACAGAGATATGTACGATTAACTTAACGCATAACTATTTGACAATATAAGATTTATTTATTTAAAGAAGTAACATAAGACCAGACTCATATCTCCTGTATAACACCCTAAACTACACACACACACATATATATTAGTACGACTGTGTTAGTCATCTCTTTAAAGGTCTCAAAGAAAGACTCTGTAAAAATTAATGCCGAAAATTCGTTTCCAAGTCTAACCATTTGCGAGGTGGCACAATTTCTATCATATTTATTATATCATAATAGAAAAAATGTTATAATATGTATTAACATAAATATTAAGAATTATTTTATTACTAATATTTATTTTATATTTTTAAATATTGTACGAAAATATTTTATATATATTTTTTTACAAATATCTTATTATAAATTTTATATTAATTCTTTTTTACTGATTTATGACATTATCAAATCAACAGAACAGATCCTTGGCACCTAGTCAAAGGGGCAAACGTCCGCTGTTGAAAGACATCTGCAACGATTTGACGGTGCAAAAGCCTGTCCAAGAGTTGGAACCAAAGACAAAAAGGACCAGAGTAAGCAACGAAAGGAGTGTCAGCATACAGCAACGAAAAGCGGTAGTCCTCAGCGGAAATGGAGTCGACGCGACGCAGGAAGTTATTTCTGAACATGTGAGGAGCCAATTAAATAACAGTTTTCAAACGTTACATAATAATAATAATTTTTATAGGGTGCGTGGACAAAAACATGGTAAAAATTAACATCTGAAAATAATTACTTTTGATTGGCTAGCACTAATCTCAGAGTCCAGAGTTCTTGTTTTGCAGAATACAATATATCTTTTCCTTCCAGCACCTTGTGCAGATCGCATAAGCCTTATCATAAAATAGGCTTGTTCGCGATCACGATCCTTACACTACTCCTATAATCAACCTATCCTAAATAATATAAATTTAAAGAAGTAATATTATTAAAGATTTCGGCAATTTAATTATATATTTTGTTCCGAAAAATGTACCGCCTTTGTACTTCGCACGTAAAGATTTATTTAATTATTTAATTGCGGGATTTTTTTTTTACATTAATAACCAGTGATTTTTTTCGAGTTATACTAGTAAACAAGGATTTTAAGACAAGAAAAAAATTTAATTTAGATGACCAATGATTGATTTTTACAATTATTGATAAAATATACTGCTTCTGTATTAAATTGGTATTATATTGGATTAAATATTTTATGTTTAGTAGAGGTTTGCAATGTTCTATGATAGCATATGAAAATTATTCATTGCAAATACCTTTCCGTCATTCAGCAGTTATTTATTGTTTTAAAGTAGTTTCTTCTTTTGAATTTTCGTAAATCATTCGTTTGTTTTCACACAATTTTTATGAACAGTCTTGCCAATCTGTTATTAGCATTTGTTTGTACGATCCGCGGATATTTGTTTGTTTTTCTCCTTACGTTTTCCTGATTTAACGAACTTATTTAATTTTAGATTGAAAAATATAAAAATATTGTATTAAATCGGATTAAATTTTATCCAATGAATCGATCGAAAGAATTGGATCTCTAAATATTTTAATCGATGATTTCATCGTATGAAATCAATGATGATTTACTGATTAAAGAAACGTCCAATTTTTATAGAAATAGTTTGTCTCCGAAATAAATTGATACTTAATTCGAGCATTTTCGATTTGTAGGAAGAACGAGTACGAAAGCTTCTCAGCAAGCCCTTCAAGATCCCGATTCCAGGATACCAGCTTTCTGGACGCAGTCTCGGTTCTCGGTTGGCAGGACCGCGCAGATCGCTCTTCGATCCCGACGAGGCTAATGCGTTGATCGTTTTTACTCCGCCAGAAATGTCGGAACACGATAGACTCAAAGCCGACCAGTCAGTACTTTGAATGAATTACATATTGAAACTATTATATGATTGGGAGTCCTTAATTTGTCCACTGAAAAAGGAAAAAAAAAACTTTTTTAGCGCATTAATTCCGACAACACATCTTGGTTGTATTGTCTGCATATATTCACGATATGCGTTTATTTTTTACATTTCTTCGTCACTACATAATTCGGAGATGTTCTCTTGGAATTAAAAATCATCGGTTTCTATTTATTTTTTTATTCGTTTGAATTTTTTTTATTACAGAACAAAGATACTCGTTCACGTAGTTATCGACCCGATGCTCTGCAACGTTCTGAGACCTCATCAGCGCGAAGGAGTTAAGTTCATGTACGAATGCGTTACCGGCAAGAGGATAGAAGGCGCATACGGCTGCATTATGGCCGATGAAATGGGTCTCGGAAAAACACTGCAGTGTATAACTCTTATGTGGACTCTTCTGAAGCAAGGTAAATTATATTGATGGGCGATATTTACAAAAAAAAATGTAATACCATCTGTTATCTTTTCTGTCAAAATATTCTTCGAAGGCTGCCCTCCTTACAATTAAGAAAAAATGGACAACCGGTATGTAACTGGCGAGATTTTATTAATCATTGTGACAAATACAAATTGCCGTAAGGGGTAATCGACTACGAGATTGATGAAATTAGTTTGGAGAATTAAAAAGAAAAATAATCTTCACCGAGAAATCAATGAATTATGCAAAATCTGAAATGGTTTCGGAATTCTTTCAGGAATAACATTTTTTCTCGTCTCCAGCATTTCTATACTCTCCATTTCATCTTTTTGTCGTACCTTGTATCAACGTAAACTGAAAAAGATACGACTGCTCGATTATTATGGTCAAAAAAATATTATAAAAAGAATAAGCGCGGCATAAGGTATTTTAGTTATATAACATTTCGACACTAAAACATCTTATACAAAAACATGAAAGAATTTCTTGTAGTTTCTCCGATGGCTCGAGTACAGCCTTTCAATGTCTATACCAGCGGTTCTGAACCCGGGGTCAATGGACCCCCAAAATACACGAGGGAGCCCCTATGGACTCCCAAGTTTAAGAACCACTGGTCTATACGATTTACAAACATCGCAACTGATTTGTCTAAAGTATTTTTGTTTTGTTTCATATTTTCCGAAAGGTCCGGAGGCAAAGCCGTTGATCGAGAAAGCGGTCATCGTAGCGCCGAGTTCCCTGGTGAAGAATTGGTACAACGAGATCGGCAAGTGGCTCGGAAAGCGCGTCAATCCTCTAGCCATCGACGGAGGCAGTAAACACGACATAGACGCAAAGCTAACGGGTTTCATGAAGACTTACGGACGCCGATGCGCCAATCCTATTCTCATTATAAGCTACGAGACGTTCCGTCTGCACGCTCACGTGTTGCACAACGACGAGGTCGGTCTGGTACTATGCGACGAGGGACATCGGCTGAAAAATTCTGAAAATCAGACGTACCAGTCGCTCATGGGACTGAAAGCGAAGCGAAGAGTTTTGCTCAGCGGTACACCGATCCAAAATGACCTGCTCGAATATTTTTCGCTGGTCCACTTTGTCAACCAAGGGCTTCTTGGAACTGCGCAAGTAAGAGCCGTATAGTTCGTACACAGTGTCAAGAGATTATAGATAAATGCTTTCTCTCGAAGAACTCCATTATTAGCCGGTTTTTGTTTTTTTCTCTCAATCTTTCCAAATTTTGGGAAAACTTTGTTAAATTTGAGCAATTTTCGGAAATTGTGCAAATTACAAATTTATGTTTGTTGACAAATAATCTCGAAAATCGACGAATTCCGTAATAAACAAATTTATTATTTTTCAATTTTATAATTTGTGAGAGTTCATTCGATTAAATTTGAAAATAGACTTTGCTTAAACATCTAATATGTTCGCATTTTCGCAAACGCATAGGTAAATAGTCAAATAAATCCAAGAAAATTAGTAAAATACCAAAATATAGTTTCGTAAATATGAGTATGGAATTCTGAGTATCATCTCGTAATTGCGATATTGTATGGTACAATCCTAAAATTGAAGCAATATTAATCAGAGTAGATTAAGTAGAGAGGAATAGAAGTTGTCATTTATTTATTTTAAAAAACTGCAGTTCTTGGATAAATTTGCGAAACATTAAATTTGGCTTTTACGAAATACACAATAAACAAGTGAAAGGCAAATATTAGGTAGTACGTAAATAATCAATACGTGATAAGACGATGAACGTAGCTATTTTTTACTGTAAAATTGGTGAATTTGATTTCAGGAATTCCGACGAAAATTCGAAAATCCCATCATCCGTGGACAGGACGCGGGCGCAACGGATTCGGAGCGAAAACTCGCTCAAGAAAGACTCGAAGAACTGGTGACGATAGTCAACAAATGTTTGATCAGACGTACGAGCGCGCTGTTATCAAAATATTTGCCGATCAAATACGAACTCGTCGTGTGCATTAAAATGGGAAAGCTGCAAAACGACCTGTACAAGAATTTTATCCAAAGCGATAGTATTAAAAGATCCATGCAAGGTACCGTAAAAATCAATGCTGTACTTATATGGCATTATTAATTACATTGCGGCAAAAATCTTTTTTGGTCTAAAATGAAATTAGTATACAAAATAAAAAAATGTAATCTGAAAAAAAATACCGTTTGCAGAATGCTTCCGCGTTATTAGTCATTTCACCCAATTTTTCTCCTTTGCGAGATAATGTTTGTTCTTTTTTGACTATCGCACAAGGGAAGCTTCGCGTGCAACTGAATGAAATGAGGTAGCAATGTGCAAGTATTATTTGCACTTGTTTTTTTTTTCTTTTAGAGCGAAAAATTCTAAGTATGATAAAACTTGTACGCTTACATCGATTTTCACGAAAATTTATTCTAGTGGTTTTTTCAATGTGTCGATCATTTGTAAAATATTGCGTCCCGGTCGGTCGACATTTTTTGGCCCGAGGGGTATTTATAAAGATTATTCGGGAATTAAAAAAAAAAATTACAAAACAATTCATCACAATAATGCAGCTTCTGCACCGTGCAAGGATACGCGCATCTTATATTTTAACAATCGATGAATTAAATAAAAAATAAAATGTATTTTCTCCACATCAGTCGACGGCATAGGCGGAGAAAAGAAAGGAAGTCTGTCCGCACTCTCGGCCATAACTCTTCTCAAGAAATTGTGCAATCATCCGGACTTGGTTTACGAGAAGATCCTGAACAATACTGACGGCTTCGAGGGTGCCGCCAGCATGGTACCACCTCATTACAGTACAAAGTACGCGATAAATCGCATTCAATTTTTACAGTCCAATTTTTATTACCCAAAGTATTCAAACTTGCTCGGAAAATGATTCTTTTTTTTTTATCAACATTAAATTTTTCAGGGAAGTTTTGCCGGAATTGTCGGGCAAGCTGATGGTGCTGGATTGTCTTTTGGCGTCGATAAAATCGACAACGACGGACAAAATAGTTCTGGTCTCGAATTACACGCAGACTCTCGATCTCATCGAGAAACTGTGTCGGAAGCGCACCTACCGTTACGTGAGACTGGATGGCACGATGACGATTAAAAAACGTGCCAAAGTCGTCGACAATTTCAACGATCCGAACAGCGCGGATTTTATATTTATGCTGAGTTCGAAGGCCGGCGGATGCGGTCTCAATCTGATCGGTGCCAATCGGTTGGTCATGTTCGATCCCGACTGGAATCCGGCGAACGACGATCAGGCCATGGCGCGAGTCTGGCGCGACGGACAGAAGAAACCCTGCTTCGTTTATCGTTTCCTATGTGTAAGGCTTACGAATTTTCGTTTATCTCAGAATTATCTTTATATTTCGGGCAATCAATGTGCATATAATTTTATGGCTTAACTGGGTGGAAAGCGTTATACAAAAATGCTATCGATTAATTTTAGCTACAAATTCTTTATTGTTTCTTTTTTTCTTCAATCTGTGCATTTTTGAAGTTGCTTTATATTTAATTATTTTTAAATGCCTCATTTGAAAAATGTTTTTCATTTTCACTTTAATATCACTAAGGTCACTATTTAAATATTACTATTTTTGGCTTTCAGACCGGAACAATAGAGGAAAAGATTTTCCAACGGCAGGCGCACAAGAAAGCGTTGAGCTCGACGGTCGTGGATCAGGAGGACGACGTTTGTCGGCATTTCACGCTCACGGATCTTCGGGATCTCTTCAAACTCGAAGAAAACACGATTTCGGACACACACGCGAAGTGCGTAAACATTTTCTTATTTATGTTTCCTCAAAGAGGAAACTCTGTTTTGGTGCAAACTTTTTTTCGAGATTTTAATGAAAACTTGTTCAGAACGTTCCAAAAAGTCGAAAAATAACATCCAGACATTAAAAATGTCTGCATGGATGCATTACGACTGAGAAATGACTATCCTCTGCTACAATACGTCACAGATAGAAAATAATAATAATTGAAGTGTGGTTTAATAACATAATTAATAGCACGACACAAAATAAAAATAAAATAATTTAACAATAGTAAAATAAAATTAAAGAGATTTAACGTCGTGATTATCCGTAAATCAAAAAGCGCACTGAGAGCTTGGCTGTATTTTGAAGAAAATCTTATGTTTTCAGTTAATGAACATTTTCTCATTTATGTTTCATTGTTTTCCAGATTCAAGTGCAAACGATGCGTGAACGGAGTTGAGGTAAAAGGGCCGCCGGAACAATCGGACTGCAATTCGGATTTGTCTGAGTGGCGGCACGCCCACAATCCCCGAACTTTGCCGGACATACCTTTGCGGCAGTGCTGGTCCAGCGGTATTTCCTTCGTCTTCCATCACCGCTCCGCCGAAGTCGTCAAATGATTAGAGTGGGAAAAAAACAAAAGCGAAAAATCAACAATTTTCATTTACCAGTGATCTTCTATCGTCGTTTCGGCGATGTATCGACGAATTGTCGGTTTACATAGAGAACTAACTCTATTAGATAGAAAATCTAATTCTGTCCACGTTTTTTATTCGTATAAGTTGCGGTCTTAGGGAAAAAAACCATCCATTGGTGAAATTTTCAAGCAGTAAGTACTGGGTGGTCGACTGTTGATATGCTGAGTACGTTGAACCGCCGCCGCGAAATCGCATTTCAACGAATTTAAATATTTACCTTTTTCTCCATGACATTTAATTATACGCGAGTAAACGATTATCTCACGCATAAAAAATTAAACATAACTGCATTTATTTGAAAATTTCTCGATAGATCGGACAAGTGACCGAGCAAATTGTCCTACATGTAGTCGCCTGATTCTACGTTTGTTACTTTTATTTATATCGCTTTATCGTCTAAGTAAATTAGTATTTGTCGTAGTAATTAATATAATGGAAATTAAAATTTCTTTAAAAAAACCGCTTGATCAAATCATATTTTTGTCGATTAGACGTTTTTCTAACATCCACGTTTTGCTGCCTATATTGTTAGCTATAAAGTTAATTTAAAGACGGTGGTCTCGTTCGTACAATTTAAATTAAAGACGGTGTTCTCGTTCGTACATAACACGCACTTGGCAGTTGACGACCAATGGTTCTGAAGTTTTGAAAATGTATAGCGTGGTTTTTGCCTTCGTTCTCATTATAAAAATCCTGACCGTTCAATTTTCAAGTAAAACAATTAATTCGGGACGAACGCAAAAACCGATCGCACAAAAATTGAAAGCAAACGTCGATGTCGCGGAATCTCTACGAATGTAAATAATGGAAACTTCACTTCGGCGAAAGTATTTTTTATACGATTTTCATAAAATTTATTCAAGAAAATAATCCTCGAACAGTATTCGTGTACATTATCGTCGTTCATCAGTTAATTAAATATTCTAAATCACATTTGAACCCTTATCTTATTAATCGAGTAAATAGGAAATTACGAATGGAAGGAAATTAATATCCGAAGAAATATTTAATCATTATCTTTTATAATTGTTAAATTCTTCTAGATATTAAACGATCGTCGATCCTACGGACGGTATTTATTTTTCACTTCGTTTGCTGAAGTTTTGTCGGTAGAATTGTGTTCTTTGACACGATTGCGACGACTGTTGAAGTCCATCAGGGTCTTTGAGATCTTCACTTGACGAAATTTGTCCTTCAACTTGTCCCTCTTAATTTTTTTTTCTGTTCTCTTGTCGATTTTTTTTGTCGCACTTTTCGGTCGACTTTTCCGTCCCATCGGTGAGAGATCGGAAGCTTTTTTACTCGTCGATCGGGTCGGCTCTTTCTTTCCAGATCTTATCGGATCGATTTTTTTCGATCGCTCCTTTCCGCTTCTTTTCGTATTTTTTCCATTTTCTCTTTTCTTATTTTGTGCGCTAAATTTTTTTGTTTTAAAGATTGCGGATCTGGTCTCGGCGACGCTGTTAGTCGATTCAGCGAGGAGGTCCTGATCGCTCGAGGGCAACGGCTTGCGGTCCGAGGTTCCGGTCACGCTGTCGTCGAAGAGAAAATCCTCGAGGCTCTCGACGAACTCGAGAAGTTTCGACTCGTCGAGAAAATTCGTCAAATTTTCGGGAGTCTCGGGAAATTCGTAAGGAAGATTGAAATTATCGGCCAGTCGCCCGCTCGACGCGCGGACAGTTTGGTCGTCCGGTATTCTGCGAATCGTGGGAATCGCCGTCGATTCCGAGTCCCCTCCAGCCTCGCCATCCTCGAAGAACACTTCGTGCACCGCCGAGTGAGGCAGACCGACGACCATGGGAGAATTTTTCGGGGTCGGAATTCCTCCGGAGCTCTACAGTGTTGGAATTGACAAAAATGCCCATTTCGAATTCTGGTAAATATATGTATGTTCTTTAACTTTTTACTTGTTTATAATCGTGCGCGCACTATCAATTGCTGAGATTTTCCTAAATCTTTTTTTTTAAGATTGGTAGAATTTACCAAATTCGATACAAATCGATTCTTGAGTTGCTAAGCTACGTAAAAAAAGATTGTAACATTTTTGAAATAAAAATATAGCTTCTTCTTTGAGGAAGAAAAATCGTAAATATAAATTAGGATTTTAAGTTGTAGCTTTAGTCTTGACTTATTTTTCGGAAGGACTTGAAAAAAAGGTTGATTTTGCACTCGATTATAGTATTGGAAATTTAAAAAAAAATTGAAATGGCTTATTGATTTCTAAGAAAGTGTTAGGACTTTCGTAAATTTTGTAAGACTGATACCAGTAACTTATAAAATTTGTCCGAAACCGTATCAAATATAAAAAATAAACCACCGCTTTACAAGTTTTGCGCGACACAGCGACTTCATTTTGAATCTATTTGGAAAACTTCTAGATCGATATGTCATAATAAAAAAATATCGAAATATATTTTCTATGAGACAGAAAAATGATAAATGTAACTAAAAATTCAAATTTGTAGCGGTAGATATTTTGATAGTTTTAATACATTTTTTTATAGTTTCTTTGATTTAATTCTCGATTAATGGATTTTTTTTTATGAAGCAATATATTTCTAGCAGAATAACTGAGTATGTACCTCGATATGTATGTTCGTAGAGCCTGTGGTATCGCCTTTTGAAGACGAGCTCCTTGGTCCTTCGATATTTCTGTGGGCTTCGTGTTTGTACGGGATCAACGCGTTCCGCAACTTTCCAGGATCACTGCTTCGTTTCTTCACACATGAAACATAATTAATTTAATTAAGTGAAAACACAATCGATTATTTGAATCTTCAATCTTAAATGAATTATTTGAGTTATAAATTCTTCTATATTTGTTCAATATTTTCGTGGTCAATTTATTGAAATATTTGAGACAGTGCTCAATTAATTTTTCTAGATCCTGGAAAGTTCAGTCTCGCGTATTTCACGCGGGTTTTCCTGCGTCTCTCACACGACCACCGTTGACGGGATTGTCATTAATTGTCTAATCAACAATTAATTATTAATTAATAACTCCATTAGAGTAATTAAATTTGGTTTGTAGTAAAAAATATAATGAATTTATTACTTTTAAACGAAGTCTTTTTTAGTAACATGAAGCTCCAAATAGGGTTCCACAAATCCAAGCTTTAAAATAATGTTGGCATTTAAAAAAAATTAAATTGATTTACATGTATATCATATCTTTAATGACGATAATAAGTGTTTTTTGTTTTAGACTTTTTACACTGATTTTATTACGAAATGATATTCTACCCCCCTCTCATTGATTTATTCAAATTATCTCAATTATTTTTTTATGTAATCAAATGCATTTAATTTTATATAATAAATCTATAAATATTTTAGTAACTCAATTAAATATTTCTAATTTTTTTTTTTAATCTGGCTAACTGTTTAAAGTTCGGTTACCGGTTATGATGAAGGTTCGATAACCTATGGGTTTCCCTTTAAATCATTGCCAAATATAATAGAAAAATTGACGAAGTAAAATTGAAGTATCCTAATCTCGCTCCGTAATAAACAAAAAAAAAGATTTAAATAATAATAATAATAATAATGGTTTCTTTAAAATAATCGTTTTTCTCAATCCAACAGCGCTCCGTAACCCGAGAGTATTCTACGCAATTCCTGGAAAATTCGTTCCTGAGCTTTCGGTACCTCCTCATTATCTTCTCTGGATTTCACAGTCTTCTCCGTTGCTGGTTCGATCTCTGCAGAAGTGTCGATATCGTAATCGAACTCCGGTTCGCGACGGTCATCGTAGTCGGATATGGCCCGGGAATCGCGAGCTTTCCGAACGACGTTAGACGAGGATATCGACGGTGAGGATTCGGTAACAGTTACGAGTACATATTCTTCTTTCGTAAAAAATTCTCGTCCGGTAGAATCCGGATTCCTCGTTATCGAACTATAATTAACATCGGTTTTATTTTCCAGATATAGCGAAGAATCTCCGGAGCTTTCCAGAAATCCCACCGTCTCGTGATTTTTCGGCCCGCCGCGAATCGGCATCGTCGAATCGTTCGGCGAAATAATTTTTTCCCTTTCGATCGAAAATTCTCGTTCCGTCGAAAAGTCATCGTCCCGAATTTGCAGACTTTTATTTAATTTTGTCGGAAAACGAATTTCCGTCGGGTTTCGAGAATTTTCCGGTGTATCGCCCGGTTGGTTATTCGCGTAAGGGGGAGTCGTCGAGTGTGTGAACTCCATTAAGTTTTTCGTAATCGAAGGGTATTTCGATTTTTCTTCGGTCGTGTAATTTGCGATGTTTCGATTCTCCATCGAATCGGAAACAGAAGCTCGCACGTTGTCTCGTCCGACGGGTTCGTCCACGGTAGTCTGAGTGTTTCGCGCACCGGGCAGTATCTCGTTTTCCGTTATCGGCGGCGACTCGCTGACAGTGATTTTCTTCTCCGTCGCCGATTGAATTTCGTTGAAGATCGTTGAGTCCGCAAAACTCGATTTTTCGTAAGAATGCGTCGTCGGTTCATTCGACACGGTATTATCGTCAATTTCGATTGTCGACTTGCGATATAGTTTTGTCTCGGAAGAAACGCGGGATGGACTCATTGGCGGTGAAATTTCAAATATCTTCCCTCCAGCAAACGATGCTTTGATATCTTCTTTTTTCGAATCGACAATTTCCAATTCCTTGGAACTTCCATCAATTTTTATCTCCGCCTCGCCGTCGGTCAGATTACTCGAAACGCTTAAATTGTTTCTCACTAGAATCGTTGAAATCGTTGATTCACCGGAAATCAATTTCTCGTACGGAATGGTCGACGATGCGGTCGTTAGTTTTTTCTTCGTCGAAATTTCGTCGTTAGCGATTCGATCCTCCTCTCGTCGCGTCTCAGCGCGATTGAGAGTTGAATTAGTCAGAATCGTATCAATCGCTGAAAAATCTGTTCTCGAAGAAACGGTGGACTTTTCCGGTTCTTTTTTCCAGGTCTTGGCTCCGGACTTGTTTTCTTCTTTCGAAAAATCGTCGACTGCCGTGGGCGCCGAGCCCGTTGTCCGATAAATCTCGTTCGTCGAAATTTTCGTGGGTATGGAAAGGGTCGATTTCCCGTAAAAAATAGTTTCTTCTATCGCAGTGGAGTTAATTTTATTGTGATCGGCGTTTGGCGGCGAAGTGACGGGCGGATCGGGGAATCTCCCGAAAATTGGCTTAGAAGGGAATTTCCTGTTTTCTGTAGAAAGCACCGAACCGCCGAGATTTCCTGGACGCTTCGACGAATTCGGCGACGTCGAGAAGTTTAGCGTCGCGGATACGTTGTTTCTTCGCCACGAATTTTTACCGATCCGCGGAATCGACCGATAATGATCTTTTCCTTTGTAACGCGAGCGCATTCTTCCCCGAGAAATCGCTCCGCCGCGCCCTCTTCTGGCACCGTTCGGCGAATTATAGTCACCCAAGGAATTTTTCGTCTGACGATTTTTCGCATTGGTACTGTGCGCATGATTAACTTCATTTTTCGAAGAAATTGCGTTATCGATGGCGCTGTCGTTTCGCGAGTAACGCTTGATCGTTGGAAAGGTCGAAACTCGAGCGATCACTTCGACGATACTCGACGATCGGTCGAGGGTGTTGTTGCTCAGGGAATTTTGCACGAAAGGCTCCGTACAGTTTGGATCTATGATCGTAAAACTTAAGGTGGTTTTTTCTGGATATTCCTCGATCTTCTCGTTTGCAGCTTCGCGCAGAGCTTTCGTTAAATTACCGGTAGGAATTGTTGTATATTTAATGAATTCTTCGAGCTTCGTAGATTTTTCTTCGTTATCTTCGGGACGAATATTCGAGACGTTCGCGGCGTTTCTTTCGGCTGGGTTCGAAAAATGTTCGCTGTTCTTATCGAGCGTGCCGTTCGAAAAATTCGATAATTCTTTTGCCGTTGGTTTAGGATAATCCGTAATATTATGAAATTTCTCTTCGAATTTGGCTGATTTTTCGGATATGTGGATATCGGAGTAATTATCATTTTTCGAAGTATTTTCGGAATTAATTTTTCGAGGCGTTTCAAATGTGATCGACCCAACGCTTTCCGCGAGGATTTTTGAAGCTTTCTCCACGGGTACTCGATGGTCACTTTCGATCATCGCTTTGCGAGAATTTTTCGGCGATTCACTCTCGTTAGAAGAGTGATCAGGATTTCGCGTAAAATTCGGAACGGCCTGGTCGTTTAAATTCGCATGATCGATTTTCGTGGAATTTTCAAGAGAAATTTTGGTCGAGTTTTCAAAAATGTCTTCCTTATCGGTCAAAATATCCCTGGTCGTATTATTTCCGGATGAGTTTTCGTCGGTCAGATTCGAAGAAATCGTTTTGTCGATTTCTTCCCGTAACGGCGTCGATTGATTATTGTCGTGCGTGATATTTTGAAAAATTCCACCGTTCATACCGAGTGAAATATGTGTTGCTGAAGCATTAGCATGGACTTTTTCCTCGCCGATATTGGGAACGATTGTTTTGTTCGTTTCTTCTCTTGACGGATGATTTTTATTGGCCGTCGTGTCAATACCGAGCAGGGAAGATATAAATGCAATGTACTTCCCGATAACCGAAGGCAAAGTGACATTCCACATTGTATTGTTCGATCGCTTCTCCACTCTTGCGTTCGTTCTCGTTGTGTTTGCAGTTTTACTCGCCGGCGATTTCGTCGCTTTGGAAGGCGATTTTTTTGGCGCATTCTCCGATTTAGATTTCTTCTTTTTATTCTTCGCCGATTCCTTGGACGTTTTCTTCCCGCTATTTTTGTTCGCAACGTTCGTACTATTTTTCGTGATCTTCGAGGGTTTTTTTTCCTGCGATTGAGCCAATAATTTATTACTCGTGTCGGAGCCATTGTGCGATTTTTCGTGTGGATTGTGGGACACCGATTGTTGTGTCAAATTCTCGAAACGATCATTTTTCGGGTCAAATTTTTCCTGCGCGTCGGTAAAAGTCTTGACACTCGGAATATCGATATTTGTGTCCCTTTTCTTCAGTCTCGATGAAAATGGAATTGTATAATTTTTTGGCGTTTTTCCGTAACATTTTTCATGAACGTCGATTCTCTTATTTTCTTCGATATGCTCGGTAAATTTTTTTTTCAGATTGTTAGAAACCGACGATCGCCCGCGTCTGTCGAGTTTGTTGTTTTTTAACTCGACAATTTCGTAGTCTTCGAAAAATGGCGAATGCTTCGTATTTTCCATTTCTATTTTATCGTTTGTCGATTTTATCTTTGGATTTCGAAAATTTTTATACCATTTTGGAATCTTCTCGACTCTGCTGTTGACTTTGTCGGAAACTAAGAAACCTTTGGGTTTGCGGGTAAAAAGAGTTTTATTTTCATTTAAAAATTCTTTTCGCGTTGTATCCAAATTCCGAGTAATTTTTTTGACGGCCGAGGCAACTCCTTCATTTTTCACCTTTCTCGTTGATTTTCTGTAACGCGCATGAGAGCTGGATTTTTCAATTTCTCGAGAATTATCGTTGATAGATTTTTCATTAAAATTCAAAAATACCGATGACGATTTTGGTCTCTCGGTTTCTTCATTTTTTGTCCCGAAAAGTGGTCCATCATCGAAACGAGTCTTTTGCAAAAATTTCTTCTTATCGGTCGTAAATTGGTGAAGTTTTTTCTTCATTTTCGAAAAAAATTCTATATCCACTTTTTTCGTCAATTTTCCAACTTCTCTATGATCTTTGTCAGATTTTTCTTGGAAATTAGGCATCGACGAAGATTCGTCGTGTCTTAATTTAGTCGTTACGGTGCCGTTAAAAATTATATTTTTTGGTAACTGGGCAGTAGCATCCGGTAAAACGTTTCTCTTTTCGATATCGATGGATCTATCGGTCGAAGGCGCGATCGAGCTTTCGGCCTCAAATTGCGGAGAATTTTTTGAAGTTAGCGATTCGGCGTGACTGTACACTATTCCTCGGTCTCGAAAGCTCGGATAGACTATACGTGTTTTTGTATGGTTCGAAATTTCCGTGTGCGCAACTCTGCGGGTCCTCGGACGAGCCTGCGAACAGATTCCAAAATTCAAATATTCACTGGAGAGCCGATTACTGCGCGCGGTCTTTAGAATGGTCGTTTCCGGTAGCTAATAGATATATATTTTCCTATATATATTTATATATAAAATCTATATACAGAGGTCTATGTATATGTTTTCTCTATTTGATTTTTTTTTATTTACTCATTTTGCGGTGCTCTTAAATTCGATTGAGACGTCCTGAATTTAGGCATTCCATCCGCTAAATGATTCAGATACTGTTAGTAAAGCGGTGTCGCTAATAACGTACTCTTTATTTAAATCAACTCGATTACTTCGAAAACTTGCATCTTTTGGTCGTTCAAATAATGTTACAGACTTTATCACAAAAAAAATGATAACTAAAATACTAAACTGCTACTTACCTAGTCTGCGTGAAGCTTTAATCTTTAACTTATGTTAATAATTATTCAATAACAACAGTTTGTAGGGTCCACGCATAAGCTTGCCGCCCAAAATACAGATCAATTTTCTAAAAACAAGTGTCAACGCAACTATCGGATTAAGTTCGGAACTTTGCAGACACTTTACATATGCGCTTTACAAGTTACAGTTTTTTTTCACAAATATTTATACGTAAAATAGGCATTGTTAATTTAGCAAATTGCACCAATGTATTTCTCCATTAAAATAAAACTTAAACTACTAAAGACCGTGGGTAAAGCGCGTGCAAAATGCCGACCTGGTCATATCAATAACCATGTAAAAAAAAAGCAAAATTGAAAATGCTCCTGTTTTTCGGTGCCAAGCTTATGCACAGTCCTCAATAAATTTTTTTCAATACCCGTGTTAAAAAAAAAATTAAAATCCTCCTGCTTTTTCGGCGCTAAGCTTATGCACAGCCTTCAATCAGTATTTTTTCCACAAAATATTACCACGGTTTTCCGAAATAGATTTATTACCTGAAAATTTATCTTCGCCCTTATGCGAAATTCTTCGACCACTATGTCGGGCGACGTGTATCCTCCCCCATTGTAAATTCCGTATTTTCTTCTAATTCGTCGTTTCTTTCCAGAATTTTCGGGATCCTCGACTTCTTGGATAAGGACCTTCTGCCTCGTGAGTCTGAGGCTGCACGTCGTGTTTCTTCCTCGCTCGGAAGTTTCGGATCTTCAGTTTAAAAAAAATAGTCGATTCCACCGAAATAATAATAAAAAATGAAAAAAACAAGGAAAAGTTCATCTGCACCACGCTTCGGGAACGGCCGGCAGGAAGAAAAGATATCGGAAATGATTCAAGATTTTTCTACTCACTCGACAAGCGAAGCGACGCCCCGAAGGATAAACAAAAAAATGAAGATATTAGCGACGAATTTCCAACGAGCGGAACCGTTCCGCCGAATGTCCGTAAACATTTTCATTGACTATTTACTTTTAAATTCTACGCGTGTAATTCGTGCGAATATCGGCAAAATTATTTTTTTAGTATCCTATATGGAGACTGGACGAAGGCGAGCATAATGCTCCGTCGAGTACAGTTGACTTCTTCACTTTCCTCGTAAGTGCTCGCGGCTCATTCCATTCTTCGGGCCTCGAGACTGGAGGCTCGAGCTCGAGAAGCGATAATCTTTGGGGGTCGAAACAAAAATTTTCATCAAGAATTTTTGAGAAAAAAAAACGATTCAGTGCGAAATCAGCGAGATTGTAATTGGTACTTGGGCGGCGATTTATCGCGGCCCGTGAATTTTATCGATCGAGAGCGAGCCCGCGATCAATAGTTTCACTCACTTGCACGTACACGATTAATGGGCTAATTATTGAATTACGCACTCGGCAGGTTTACCGTGCGAGATTCGTTGATTTCTTTCGTGGAACAGTTTTCTTGGAATTTTTTTTATTGCTGCGTGATGACGATATAACAGCCTTCCAACGTCTACCGGATGTGTCAGGGATTTTTTGTAATTTCTATGGTAGGAATGAATAATTAACGTACGATACGAACCTTTTTGTCGGATCAATTGTTTTATTGAGGCGAAGTTTGTAGAATTATTTTATTACTAGAAACAAAATTGAGCGCTAAGAAAATTACATATACTTTAGGTAGGTGGATACAATATATAAACATTTTTTTTATAGAAAGTGCACATCAAAAACGTGTTGAACATTTAACAAACGTTTGTTGTTCACAAAGGTCCAACATTTTTACTTAACTTTTTTACTTAAAGAACTGAAAACCACGGTTGTCATGATCGATTTCAAGTGTTTCCTAAAAATTATGTTTATTTTGACTATCTAGAAGTCGAAATGCGTGACATAAAATTTATATTGGAAATATGTGTACAGTACAGAAATATTTTCGTTATTCGTACCACTTATTTTTATCGCTTTTAATTTTTTTGCGGTCGCTACGATTTTATATACAATTCCAAGATCGCATAAAAATGTCGTATCTGTATAACTTAAATTCTACCCAATCGTGGCATCTCCCGATATTTTCCCGCGTAAAAGTTTCGAGAATCTATTTCTATCTTTATTTTCTATTCTTATCTTCTACTTTTATTTTACTTTAAATGAATATTTTTATTATATTATAAGAAATGGTTAAAAATGAATATATTGAATCGTTAATATAAACTCAGTAAGTGATTTATTAGTTCAAGAGAAACTACAAAAAGTTCAGCTATAGTTAATTGATCGTTCCGGAAATAGAAACATAAATCACGGCAATGGGGTGATAGAGTTCTGAAAAAAAGAACAAGAATGAAGCAAGGGTAGTGATGTTTTCCCGGGACTTTGTACGTAGGGGAAATAGACACAGTCATCGACGTATCGTAAAATGCTGGGTGAAGGGCGAGCATTGTCGCGTGTCGATAAAGCGGTAGACAGGAAAATACAATTGTGTCAGAAATAACCGAGCGGACGGTACAAGTATTTTTATTGTGCCATCGATTGTTTCGATGCCATTGTGCAAAGACTAAAACTGTCGTCGACAGTAGACGAGGGAAAAACTGGAACGAATCTCGTAATTGTAAAACCCATCCTCTAAGATACGAACCGTATCGTAAAAGGCTCGGATATCGGTCAGGAACTAATATAGCATTCTTTGAACAATACTCTAACTCATAAGATAAACTTGTAACAAGTCCACTTATGTTACACCGCTGTTCTGATGGTGTGAAGTGCAAACATCGCTCTTGAACTTTTGTGCTGCTCATGATTTATATTCCTTTTTTAACGATGTTGGCGAGCTTATGCGAGATGAGCGGGAAGCAACATAGCTACCTTAAAAGTGCGCAGCCTGTGCGAGCCAAGGGACATGAAAAGAAATGGAAAGAGTGCGAACGAATCAGGTACATTGTACTAGTATTGTAAAAAAGTGGCTTAAGGGTATGAAATGAATTTGCTCAGTCGGTAAAACGTACTTCGATTTTATTTGACCTCTTTCTGATTTGTATATTTGAAGATATACAAAATTTGTCGATGATACGTATAAAGTAGCTTATTAAAGAAAAATTCTACAAGTCTCTCGGACAGCAGAAAAGAACGAGTAAAAAGAGTGCAGTGTAAAATAGACGTAGTTCAATTGTTTCGACAGTTGTAGCGTAACGTTGCTTTTGCCATTTTTAATAATGAATAAATATCCAAGTCCTATGGACTGTACGGTCTGCGATTAACTTCCGGTCGGTTATTCTGCGGTCGACCCTGATTCTGTTGCCTCAGTGGGCCTGAGTGGTACGGAGCTTGTCTGGGCCTCTGCTGGAAATTCCGATTGGGACCGCTTCTAGACCGATTGTCCACCTGCCCTGAGCCAGGGTTGCCAGGTTGCCTGTGAGCCGGATTTTTCCACTTCGAATTTCCCTGAGGTCTTTGATTCGGCTTCTTGGGAATCGGTGGTTCTTGCGAGGCCTTCAACTCTTTGCCCAACTTTTCCAATGCGATAGCTTCCTGTAATTTCTCGGTCAGGCCGTGCCCGAACAGGAGTGTGTCCGGCTTGGTTTCTTCAAGGACCGCCTTTATTTGTTTACCCATGCCCGGAAGTATGTAAGCGATTCTCGCGCTCGACTCCTTGTGATGCACCTCGATAAGGAGCTTCGCGGCGTCGGACAATAGTTCGAGCAGCTTAAGCTTGTCAATACCTTCCTCCCTTAGAAGGCACGTTATGGCCATTCCAACCGCCGACAAAGCAGTGCCCGCCAAATTCTGCGTATGGACAAAGTGCTTGTCTCGCTTCTGGGCTGTTTCTTTCAGGGAATGCATGACTTCGAGATTGAGCGCCGGTGCTTCCAGATTGCAGTTACCAGTGCGGGGATATTTTGCCGTAAGCTCGTCAAGCACTTCCTTAGAAAATCCCGTGACTATCCAATCCTTCCACCTCGTTACGAGTGTCTGGTGCAGATTGACCTCCTTTTTCATTCTTTGCGAAGGATCGTCGCCCAATATCTTTTCCAAATCGCCGAATATTTTCAGGGCATCCTCGTCGATGATGCAGTCATCTGGGTTCTGGTCCGGCGACGGATTCGACAAATCGTCGAGAGGCTTCCGGTCCACATCGTGCTGCTCCTCTTCGTGGTAGTCATCCATGTCTGAGCTTCCTCGCAACGTGACTGCACTCTACCACATCAAGAATTTTTTTTTATCTGATTACTATCTTACCTCTCGTGTAAGCTAGATCAGTCGTAGATTTTTTTTTATTTTGATTCTGACGATACTTGCGCCTGGTCTACAATGGCGAAGGTTTACATCGCGCGATTGAGGGGGGCAAAACAAATTTGCAATTTTTACAACTTGTCTCCTTACGACAAGACTACCGGATTGTCGTAACCCTGATAGACAAACGGCACGAAACGCAGCACATGACACAATAATTACGGCATGTGCAGCACGTGCCGTAATTATTGTGTCATGTGCTACGTCTCGTGCTGCTGTGTCTATCAGGGAAGGAGAAGTGAATTTTGTCCAAGCTCCTACAATTAATTGTTTGAAGCATATAGTTTTTCTTAAAAAGTAGTCATTTTGGTAGTTTGTTTAATTAATAACTCTCTGCTAATTGAAAATAAATGGCTGTTCACTTTTTTTCAAAATTCATTTATGTTTTAGAAACCCAGAGACACTTAAAAAACAACCACTGTTGTAAAATATATGTATATTAGGGTGTTTCTCAAAACGAACATTTTTTAAACAAATTTTCCTCCCACCCTAAAAAAAAATTCTATGAGGTGCCGTATTTAACGTCTGTACCCAAAAAATTCGACAACTTCTAAATGTAATTGTTGGCTTGCCCTATAGGAGTTGCGTAAGTTAAAGTTGACATTAAAAAAGTTCTTTCCACTTGGAGCACGAGTTAATTATTTTTTAAGTAAGGTACTCATTTTATTATATACTGTAATTCTATGAAAGAAATCTGTATATATACATGAAAGCATCTAACAGCAATAATTGTCTTCTCTCAAGCAATTGCCAAATACAATTGCTAAGTTCAGATCAATAAAAAATGCCAAATGAAAGTTTATAAGTGAATAAAGTAAAAAAAATATTTAAACACAACTAACTTTTCTGTCTGGTAGGTGTTGTCTAGCAGCAACAATTTCCTTCTGCACACAATTATCATGACCAAGAAATTCAAATCGATGCAGTTTGTACAGAATCCATGCAAACTTCCTGGCATTGATGACAATTGTGTAATTGTACTGGTAGACTGTTGGCAAAATGCTTTGTGCGTTATTGAGACCAAGTTAATAATGTTCAGTGTTTTGCTGCATTCCGAGTTTAAAACTTTCCAACTGTACATCGCCGTTCCTTACTTTGATAGAATAAAAATATGACCTATCAGACCATCCACTATGTAAAATATGGAAACACTAAATTTCAGATTGGTTCCGTCAGAATTTTTTTTTGTTCCTCCATTAAACCAACTAACGGAAAATTCGTGCACAGGCACAATCGACACCAAAAAGTTACTCAATGCTCGATAATCAGTATACTATATAGTATACGCATTATATTATAAAGAATCAACTTGTTTGCTGTTCCGGTGGCTAGAAGTGCGTTTGGGCAATATCGGGTATCTACAGACTCATGAACCTAGCCTATGCCCTTGGGGGTATAGTTAAATTCTGACTGTCTGCCAGTGAGTAGAAAGCAGTTGTGCAGTGGCGAATCCTTGTCTTTGAATGAATTTTATTCCTGAATGTGACTACGAAAGACAAATAATCGGTGTGTTGATTAAGAATGTCTCAAAGAAATGAAATATGTTTCATCTAGTTTTATATTAAGATGCGATCGGGTAATATTATTCTAATTGTAACACTTCCACTATTTACTGATTTCTTTTTTATTGTTGTATGTAAGTAAAAGAATTTATCCCGTGAACCAAATAAATAAATAAATATTATGTTAAATCATATAGGCTATATTATATTTCTTTGTATTCTAGATAGAAAATTGACGTGACGTTATTTTACCTGGGGAAAGTGTCTCAGGTTGATAAATAAATAAATAAATAAATAAATTGTGGAATCGTTTTGGCATTGGCGTGTTTATTTGCGTTTATTTGCGAAATAAAATTTCTGCGGTTGTCAACTTTCGGGATTGTAGACCAGCCATTGTAATAGTGACGCGAACAGAGGCATTACGACGAGAACGGTCTCACCTCGCGTGCGAGCTCCCGAACGCGTCGCAATTGTCATATATTTTTGTCACTACTCGTTTCGCGGTGTCGAAAGAAACATCGGGTTTTGTATTTACAATATGCTGACAGTTTTTGTTTTGTTTATTCGTACCTTTTCTTTGCGGATTTCTTGAAATTCTCTTTTAACCCAGCAACGTCCCTTTGTCGCAGCCAAGCGTCGCTTTCGATGTGTTTCTTGTCGGCGTTAACCGGTGACAATCACTGTGCACGATGGAAGACGAATGGCGCACCACGGACGAAAAAGAAGGCGCTGGTGACCGCGGCAGCGCTCGCTTGCATCGTCGCTTTTCATTCAAACTGATCAATTGATCATCATGTATACTTTTTTTCTTAAATGGCCTTTCAAAGTCTAAATATTTCACCCGAAAAATTTAAGGTCGATGATTCTTTAATGAACAATAGAAAACAATCAAATTCATCGAATCCGCGAATCGCGCGTAAATTCATTCGACCAATAACATCGCTGTATTTCCGGAACCTGCCAATGATATTCACGCATAAGTCCTAGATTTGTCCGGATTGCTGCAAACCGCTATAGTCAACGTACAACACCATCATAGTTGTTAGGTAATGAGAATTTTCATCTTTGTAATATTAATCTTTAAATTTAATATTAAAAATCATTTAATTTTAATATTTTTACTGTTACTGTAATAAAAGCCATTTTTTACGTTGTACACGGCGAGACGCTCCGTGGGTTCGGTCGGTATCAAAATCTGTAAATAATTTTTTTTTTTAATATGCTAACACTGGACGATCTGAACAAAATTATTACATTAAGGGGAAGTGAAATATCGTGGTCGGTAATGAAAATTGTAAAAAACTTTTCTCAAGGGTGTTAATCTTTTTGAGGAAAAAGCAAATTCGAGACGGATGCACACGGTAATTTCGCATCCGGCTCGAGTTCATCTTGTTCCCAAAAAAATTAGCACCATTGAATAAAGTTAATTTGAAAATTGCAAGTATCTCTCTCACACTCATAGCCCCGTCACGTGACTTTCACTTCACCTTAAGGGGAGTCTAAATCCCCTCTCGCTTGCTCTCAGAGGAACCCTATGGCGCTGCCTCTCTCGCACTCGGGCGCTCGCCTCACTGGTTTAGCCTCGGCTTAAGCGGATCTTAAGACAGCCTCATGTAAATATTCGTTGTCGACTGTACAAAATCAGCATCGTTGAAAAAGTTTATCAGACCATATGAAACACTTCCCTTAAGACCATATGAAACATTTCCCTCCTCGTCCATCCCGAACTCAGTCGGTATCAAAAACTGTAATTAACTTTTCTCACGGATTTTCGTATGTACGGTCTAAAGAAAAGTCACATCGAAAGCGGATATCATCTTGGCTTTCAAAGAGACTCTCCTTATGACCGTGACCTTATGACCGTGCATGCCAGAATCCGCGTGAAAAGTTGATTACAGTTTTTATTACCGACCGTGGTATTACACGTGCTCTTAAGGGCATGGGAAATGCTGCAGTCGATAGCAAGTACTGTAATGCTCTTTGTTGCAATGATGCTGAAAGGTCTGAAAAGAATGGGCCAAAAGTAATGATGCGTTCGAAGGAAATAAGACCCAACTAACTGATAAACGCAACAGCATTCTATTTCCGTTAGACAATAAAGCGTCAGCCCCTTAGAGAAAATTGCATTACGGCTTTTAATACCGACTGGGGGCGGAACGGGTGGGAAAGAGGGTGTCTGACATCACCGCAAGTCGATGTGAAACATAGTATTCTCAGTCTTTCTCACTTACTTCACCGCAAACGCTATGAGTTCTATCTCTTTTTCCACCTATACAGGTCACACCGTCCCAATCCGTCTCAAGAGCATGTGGAATACCGCGGCCGATATTACAATCTGTAATTTCTTTTTATGATGCTAACTATCTGCTACAAAAAGCAAATTTTTACACGAAGTTGAATCGATGTATGTAAGAATTTTATCTAAGAATTTGCTATTAATTGCAAATGGCCTGCGACGTTAAAAAAAATTAATTACAGGTTTTGTTACCAACGGAGCTCAACTGGGCCCAGGTAAATGGGGAGGAAGGAGTGACGCATCGTCTTATGGTTGTCCTTGCGAATAGTGTTCACTTTGCATAAGTTTCAGAGAAATGAGAGGGAATTGTAAACACTTCTGGATCGTACAAAAATCTGAAAAAATCAAGCATATCAAAGGTACTGAAATGATTAATTTTGCACAATAATAATTCCAAAATGTTATTAACAAATGGATGAAAAATACAATTGTTCAACCATTCTCCCGGAAACGTAACTTTTTAAAAAATGTTAATGATTCCTTCACTTTTCTGAATACGTATGAATTTTTCCAGACTTTTAAATTTACTTTGAATTTTTTTTTATATGGGGAAAATGCGTAGAAAGTTACAAAATTCAAAGTGAATAAAAAAATCTGAAATATTCATACGTATTGAGAAAAATGACCAAATCATTTTCATTTTTAAAAAGTTACGTTTTCGCGAGATTTGTTGAACAATATTATTTTTCATCAATTTGTTGATAACATATTGGAATTAATATTATGCGAAATTAATCTTTCCAGCACCTTTAATATGCTTGATTTTTTTAGATTTTTATACCATCGACAAGTCTTTGCAATTCCCTCTCATTTCTCTGAAACTTATGCGAAGTGAGCACTATTCGCAAGGACTACCTTAAAGCGATTTATTCGCTTAAGCCACCATTATGTTCGTACTCCGGTTGCTGGCGCTCGAGAAATGCCTTGACATCAGGCGGTGCATTATTTTAAAGGAAACAGAATTCATCAACGATTTATTTTGCAAAAAAAAAGAACAGTTTACCCATCCGTTTTATTTGTGCCCTCTTTCCTTATTGTATTCGCTCACGCTGTAGGTACACCGAACAGCCCTGATAGACAAGCGGCACGAAAAGTAGCAGTTGGCGCAATAATTACGACATGTGCCGCACATGTCATAAGTATCACGCCAATATTGCTACTTTGCGTGGCGCGTGTCTATCAGGGAGTAAGGGCAAATTATCCGACGGTGATATGATATATTTGCATGTAATTCAATGACGTGCCACTTCGTCCCTTCGCCGTCAATAAGGAAACATGCCTACGAGTAGTTACGCACACACACTATACTGGTCCTTGCATACGAATCTCCGCTTAGACTCCTGAAGTCCCCTATTGACCGCAAAGGGTCAACAGGTGGTCGAACCTCTCGAACGATACCTGCTCTGCACCCTCTCGCCCTCCCGCATGAATTAGACCACTTCGACTGTCAGGGCATTATTAAAAGTAAAATGCAAATGTTTTATCGTCGATAAAAAAAATGCTTCCCCATATTATGACTCCAAAGATATCTGCAAGAGACTAAATTTCGTTAAGTTACAACGTATGTGTTTTTTTTTGCATCACACAAACTTCGCTCGGGAGTTCTCTTGAAGAATAAAATTCTACGAGTGCATTTTTTTTTCTTCATAAAGCAGTGCGCCGATGGAGACTTGCACAAAGACGAAATTTGATATCGTGCAGATATCTTCAGGGTCATCTCGTATTTTATCGCCGATAAAAAAAACTTCCTTATATTTTAACGTCTAGAACTAAAAGGTCCATAAAAGAAAATGCTTTCTTATATTTTATCGTCTAGAACTAAAATGCTTCCTATTTTTTATCTTCCATGAAAGGAAAATTCTTCCTCATTTGTGATCGTTGATATAAGAAATGAGGAAGCAATGCACAAATTTACTTTGCGTCACTTCTTTCTCATTGTATTTTTTTATGCAATAGTACATTTCGATACGGGTGTAACAAACTTTTTCATCACACGGTGCGGAAATGGCCACTTTTCCGCCCGCTTCGCGTGCGTAAAACCGCCATTTTCGCACCTTGTGATGAAAAAGTTCGTACATCCCTCGAACGCTTCGCGTAAATAAAATTATGTTCGATACTCGTGCGAAAAACGTTTTCTGAACTCGTGTGATTGCAACACTCGCCTTCGGCTCGTGCTGCAAGCTCACACTCATCAGAAATAGTACATTACGATACCAGTGCGATAAAACTTTTTCTGAAGAGTGTGAGTTTGAAGTTGGAAGGACAATTTCAGCTTGGTAGATACTCCCTTCCAGAATCAAAGCGAGAATCAAACACTTAACTATCTGCATGGCTTCACTATGACTGTTGATAGAAAACTTAACTTTTTTGCCCAGTTATTCTACAAATTACCGAAAAAAGTTTTGTTAAAACAGGGTGGAATCTAAAGCGTAATTATAAGAGAAACAGATAACACGAAATACGTTAATCCCTCGCTCGAGACTATTGTTCCACGGACATGAAACAAATTTTATTTTTACCAGACATATAAAATCGGTATTAATAAAACACAATCGCCCACACAAGCTCCCACGAGCCCATGTTTTTCTATATTTCTGTATATTTTTTAATCTACTATGTAACTCATTTAATCCAAGATAATCTACCTAACTTATTAATTTGTAACTAGTATCATTATTTAATTTTGTATTTGGTTTGAAGCCAGAAGAGAACAAATCTAATAACAGAACTATCCCGTATATTTATTGAAATGTTCTATTTTGATATAACTGTAGAAACACCAATCCGTCAATAAATATCAATATCAATATCAACCACTCCTCATCGATATTCGAACGGAGCATTATATAGATGTTAACAAGTGTATACAATTCAAAGATAAATAAAACAAAAATCCTCTCGAAGGTCAGTGAAAGCTCCCTTGCTCCCCCCCCCCCCTGCCAGTAGCATTTCGTAGATCTTCGAGTTAAACGGCCGGTTTTCGACCCCCGAACGAGTCTCTGACCTCTGAACGGCGTTTCGATGAGCGCAAGAGAGAGACTTCGGAAAAACCGGACCCTCCTTTCCTGTCGGTCGATGTTTTCTCGACGGTGAGTACAATGTTTGCGAAGGAGCGTTACCCCGAAGTGAAGCGGTGGGAAGAGTTCGCAGAAACGACAACGCGGCGGAAAAAGGGGAAAGGGGGGGGAAGGTCGACCATCGATATTTTCCGAGCCCACGACAATGCACAGCAAGGAGGAAGCGGCGTTGTCGGAGAGGAATTCGTGCGCTTTCGCTCCGACTTTCCGCAGGCCTCGGTTCTACGATCGGCCAGGGGGGAGGGTGGGGTGGGGAATCCTCGCGGGAATGCGGCGGTGCTGTGAGATCGTGAAATTGCGTCGAAGCGCGGGGCGGAAGGGACGCGGGGGCCGCTTTGCGCCCGGCGGCCGAGGCTCGGTCACGTGAACCGTACGGCGGCTCTGATTGGTCGAACCGCTCGAGCGAGTGTGTGTCCCTCGTCCGTACGTGGGGCTCGGGCTTCGGCGGCTCCGCTCCGGCTCTCCTCCGGCCTGCGCTTCCTCATGCTTTCAGAATAGTTCCAGATGTGGCCATGTTTAGTTTACTCTTTGAAGTTTTACTCATTAATCGATTTCACATATATATACACCGATTATAATAACGAGAGAGAGAGAGATTGATAAGTAAATAACACACACGTTACAGCGATACACTCATTACACTGCTACCTATCTAACGCTGCTACTGTCGTTTGCAACAAAAAAAAACAATACGAAAAAAGGCAATCGAGAAAGCGAGAAATCCATATTGATATTTCGAGATTTCAAGATTGAGGAAAAGGGTACAGAGTATGGTAGGTATTATAACGGTATTGAAAAAAAAAGAAACAAAAGTCCGCACGATACGAGGATTCGCGAGGCGTCGAGAGCGATAGCGACCGTAGAGTCACCGACATTCGTAAGATTTTACGCACCTCGGTTCCTCGGACGGGAATCGCCACGAGTCGCCGCTCGGCGAACTGACGCGAAATAGATCGACCCGCTCGCCAGCTGAGAGAGCAGCACGAGGAAAGCGGACAGAACTCGTTTGTTCGGTTTGTCACGAATATTTTCTGTGAGTCCGACGCGAAATGACTCTGAAGCAATCGGCGCGTGTTTTTTAATACCTCTTGCCGCCTCGAGACGCTCCGCAAAAACGGCAATCGGATCCGAAAACTATTAGCCAGTAAAAAAAAAAAAACAAAAATAATCAATCTTCTAAAAGTTTGATTTTTGGTCCGCGAGACCTCGGATGTTCGCGCTCCGCGAGAGAATCGAGAAATAAACGTGAAACCGCGTCGACCGCGAGAGTCGTGCAATTCCGAGTCCCTATCGGTGGAAAAAAAAGAAAGATTAAAAAAAGACGGAGAAAGAATTTACCCAGAGTTCGTGACGAAAACAACGGCTTCACATGAAGATTCGGTAAAGCACGGAGGTCGAGTTACAATATGTATCTCCGCAGAGCATCGATATACACATTGCACAATGTATATATCTATATATAACGGTGAGACCTGAGGACTTCCGTCGAGCTCAAGAACCCGCCTCCGTACATCGATATCGATAACATTATCCCAGAGCCAAAGCCCTCCTCCGTTTGGTGTGCTAGCACGCGAGGAAAACGGGGTCACGGAGTGAGAGAGGGAGGGAGGCGAGAGGGAGAGGATCGCCGCGACGCCATTCACAAACGTCATCGAGACGCCTGCGCGCGCGCTCTTTACCCACACGCACGGTTCGCGCATGCGCACACCGAAGCGGATCTTGCACACACGCACGGGAACTGCGCGACGGAGAGACATTCGCGTATACGATATAAAAGACATCGGCGACCCGTAACGTTCTCAACTTCGAGAGACAAACAATCATCCGAGGGCATGTTTACCGATCTCACACTGTTCTCAACTCTCAACGGTGAAAGATCGTATGTGTGATCGACCGTATCGCAACCCCAGTGCGAGCGTTTTAGAGATTGCGCCGTTGCGCACTTTGTCGCAGACCGCACACGTAGAGTGATAAGCCTCGCACGCCGTAGCTGGGCGACCCAAAGACTATATAGAGTAGTATACAACATATGTATATACGCATATATACCAAGAGGCAAAGAAAGACCGACGGTGTGTCGAGGCCCGGGGAGACGTTCGGGAGTCGAGGATAGCCGAAGCGGCCGAGGTTGAAAGTCCGAACGGATATATCTGCGTCCGTGCCACGTCAGCGACAATGACGCTGGCAACGTCGCAGACTCTCCAAGAGGAGAGCACGGGCAGCAGCGGGAAGCTGTAACGGCATCGACCGAAACGGTGAGACGCGCTCTCGTTCCACACCCATGACGGACGAAGGGTGAGAGGCGAGGGTATTGAGGAATCGTACTCGAGGATACGGGGAGGGAGAGAGAAACCTCCCGGGATAACAACGACGAACCAGCGATTGAAAGGAGATTTTCAATAGATCACGAGAAGCTTCGCACGGCTGTCAGCGTTATACCAAGTGAGAATGGGCACAAACCCGAATAAAAAGAACCAAAACTATACACGTAATAAACATATATATATATGTATCTATATATATACAGTAACATAATATATATATATAAAAAAGATCGTTAAAATTAAACGGTCGTTGCAAAGAGTGAAACCGCGTAAGATTTGCAAATGAAGAAAAAAAATCTTGAGAGTCGAGAAAAAATGTCGCTCGTTTATTGCGTCGCGTATTCTCGAGGCCTGAAAAATCACGGCTTTTTCTCGAGTTCTATGTAGAAAGGAAAAAAAAGAGAATAAAAAGCCGACACCTAAGCGGCGGGGAGGGAATCCGCTTCGCGGCTAGTTGCGGGAGGAAGGAGAGGGGGAATACCCGACGTGTCCGAGCACGTCCGGTCGAAGGGGCTCGGGATTTCTCGGTATCGCTCGGTGAGCGGCGGGGAGGGGGAAGAGGAGGCGAATCACAGCGCGAGGAACCGAGAGGGACGCGCTTGCTATATTGGCATGTAAATGTCCGCAGCCCGTTCGGGAGAGCCGGAGCGCCGCGCACGCAGACACTCGGCGGGACATTGAGATTGGGCCATCGATGATAGACCCACGGCGAGGGGCGAAACGGGGACAGCGAGCCGAGGAATAACGAGGGAAACAGAAGCAGGAGGATCAGCAACGGGAACGGCAGCAGAAGCGGCAGCAGCGAGGGGCGCTCGAGTGTCGGGTCGTTATTATTATCTTCGAGTCTTCGTATATAAATCAAAGAAAACAGAACAAAAAAAAAACAGACAATTCTGCATCGGTCTTCTACTGCGTCGTCCGAATTTATTCGTGAAAAGAATAAATACGGGAAGCCCACGGAAGGAGAGAGACAAAGAGCGGAGAGATATACGTGGGGGCGAGGGGAAGAAAAAAAAGGGGAGAGGTGTTAAAGATACCGAGCGTTGAGAGAGAGAAACAAAACAAAAATCAGAGAATTAAACCACAAAAGAGACAAAGGGAAAAAGAGTTATGGCACTCGAG